>JBBJLS010000009.1:59064-75732 GCA_037577275.1 Bryconaethiops microstoma
ATAGATAGATAGATAGATAGATAGATAGATAGATATATGCTGTCAACTACACAGTCCAAAAGCTTTTGTAATATCTATAAATGTTGTCAATTGTCAGTGTGTTTAGAATCACATTGTAACAAACATATGTTGTGTGTGTGGTCGCTGTGCAGCCTAACCATCTCTCTTCCTTCATGTGTTGCACATGGCGTCAGTTATGTTATGCTTATGTGCCACCTGTGACGGCCCCTGAAGTTTTATTCTGGCTTCACTTGCTGTGATTTAAATAAGCGCCAAATTCCAGCTGAGGATGCTCTCTTAGCCTTGGGCCACATCCTCGAGCTTTTATTATTACTTTCTGTGAAGGTGAACTTCCTCAATTTCATATTATCATGGTAATTGAGCGTTTATGTGCGTATTTCCTGGCGCTCCCTCCCTCGTCAGGTCTTCTTCACAGCACTTTGAACTCTTTACACCTGGCTAATATAGAACATGTTTGGGACAAAACATGTTCTGTATTAGCCATGTTCTATATGTGTGTGGGTAGGTGGGTGATTTGGTTGTTACATTGAGAAACGGCTTGTGTTACTTGCCTTCAGAGACAAATGAGAGTCCATACTGTTGAGCCTTCATTCCCAGGACTGTGTGTAGAGTATGGGCATCGAGCATCTGCCATGAAAGGAGGCACATGGGTAAACAACTACTATAGATAAGAGGGGGAATCTATCATCAAATCGTCTTTACAGCAGTTTATGGTCACCGTCAAATGACATTTATATATGGCATTTAGTAGAAGGCCAATGAAACGGCGGCTCTAAAATAAAGTCAGCTATAATTCACGTCATCTCACTGTCAGTCTTACATTAATATTATGACCATATCCATCACGCAAGCCATCTATTACACGGAGAAGCAGTAAAACATTGTTTGGCGTGACATCAGAGAGGATATTACCCTGATGGCAGACTGTTGCCGGGCCACTGCAGCACGTCAGGTGAAAGCAAATATGACAGATCATAGAGAGGCCATGGCTCTGAGTGCGTTTTGATTAGAGGCAAATATCCAAGCGTGACTTTGAGGACCGGGTTTGACCATAAATCTACATATGTACTAGATACCGATGTTTGAAAATGGGTCTGGTAGGATGTTACAAATGGTTTAACCCCTTAAACATCTTCACATATTCGTAAGACAAACTACCCACTTGCCCGATACATGTTTACAGCTTTGCAAATGTATTCTCACGTTGGACCACTAGTATTTAGTGTGGTATATGGTGTGAGTAGTTATATTAAACACTTACCACATTGCAAAATGCTTTACTTCAATCTTCATCAATCATTTACTCAATCTGGGAGGTATAACATCAGCAGGAGAACAAAATCAGTCAAAAAAGAGAGATCCCACAGGCTGAATAAAGGGCAGTTATACTTTTGAGTATTGCTTTATTTTCTCAAATGCACAATGTCATCTTTAAGTTTCGTTCAAATCATGATCACAATTGAAGCATGCTTCTAAGTTCACAGAAAATACAACCCACTAGAAACTGTGCTGATTTCATTACTATACAAATGCTAAAAAAATATTACTAAGGAGACATGCAAACATTTTATTGCAGATGACAAGCTAGTCTAATGCAAACAGAGCTTAACAGAAAGTGTGAAGGGGCAGTCTTTCAAATCCAAAATATGAAAAGTAGTAGTTGTAGTAAACAATTAGGATCAAAATCTGATGGTTTTGGTTTCTAAGGGTAATTGGCTTTAATGGTTACCTTTAGAAACCACTAATGTTCCATTAAACACCTTTAGATCCCAAGAGAAAACCACCAAATGCAACTATGGCAACAGGACACCTGTTAAATGTTAGGATCTTTCACATCATGATGTCAACCCAAAACATCATTACTCGATTACCAATAGACACCATCACAAACAAACAAAGTTTTTTGTGCAAGTTTGTCTAAATTACATCAAACAGTCATGATGTTGTATTGTACTGATTGGTATATCTAAGTTTAGTTTTGTGGGTTTTTAAAAATAATTTAAAAAATCATTTACAGTAAGTAATGATCTTAATGATCTCAGAGGTTTAACACTAGAACCGCCAAGGAGGTCATTTTCACCCCCTGGCATTTTCAAATGCTTGTAGTTCTGTTAAAATCAAACCCCTTCATCTTTAAGTTCATGACTTTTCCTAAAATGTAATTTTTCACACCACGCCCCTCACGCCGCTCCCGGTTGCTTAGCAATGCTAGACGCTTGTGACATCATCCGACTTTGACAGCGCAGCATCGATTAAAATACTGCGAAATTTAAGACATGGACCCGCCAAAGAAGCCTGGCTATTGTACCAGGATCTGAGTGAGGGACAGTCTGAAGAAAGAGAAATCACTGTGGATGTGAGTGAGGAAAACCCGCAAAAATATATATATTTGAAACACTTATTTTGTCAACTATCCGTTATTATTAAAAAAAAAGAAGATGGGAATGAGCCACTTCACAGCTTCTAGAAATGACATCTTATCATTGCTGATGGTATTGTAGCAGGGGGCGTCAAAATGACCCCCCTTGGCGGTTCTAGGTGGACTGGAATGTTGGCGGTTCTAGTGTTAAAGTTTATATGTCTGTGGCCTAAAGCATATATTTCAGCAAATACATATCAGACAAATACACAATTTCTTACTTAATTACTACTAGGTTTTAGAACAATGATGAACAGCATCCGCGTTAAAAACATTAAAGTACTATTACATTACCAACTGGAGACACTACCACTGGATAGACACTAAAGATTATCATCAACTGTTGAGCTTATTTACAAACTATCTGGTGAATCCTGATCATTCTTAGGAGCATTAAAGATACTATTAGGGGTAGATTTTGAACCAAGCATCTACAGCGAGTTATCCAAATACAGTTTTGATTACATTCAATGTCAGAGCCAGTTTTTGGACAATGATTAAACCTAGTTCTGAAATACATGGGATTCTGAATGGAGATACTCTATGAAAAGGACCAGGCTTAATTTCTGTCCATGAGACTGACCCTCCAAAGCACTTTGCAATGAGGATTCCAGAGAATTCTTCACACTGGTAACTTCACACTGTCTATTTTCTGTTTGTGTCTATTAACGTCATGTTTTTTTCCTACTTCTTCTTCACTCTTTTTAGGAACAATATCCCTCCCAGCTGTGCACCCCGATGCATATTTAATAACCCTGTGTATATTCAGATTACTGTGCAGTGTGATGCAGCCCGTTCTCCTCTCCACGGCGTCTGCATCCATCAAATGGGAGTTGATTTGCCATGCCAAGGTGCCTTGCTAACAGTAATTTATTTTGGTATGTGTGTCAGTCCCCCTTCTGCTCTAATGTTACAAATGAGAAATGGTAGAAAGCTCTGCCTTAGGAAATCTCCCCGCCGGACCCCCGTTGCTGTCGCAGCCCTGTGGAGGCATAAGCCCGCGCCTTTAAAACCTCGCGTTGATTTTCCATACTCCAATATTGACTAACTGCCGCTGTTTGATGTATGCATTACTAGGCCATGCAAACTCACCGGCAGGGCTTAACTTGTTAGTTCTGCTTCTGTAGGCTGTGCTGGCAAAGCCCGTGATGCCCTCAGATATTACAATTGACTGTTCAGATTGACCAACTATGAGTTTACTCTCTCTCTCTCTGTCTCTCTCTCTCTCTGCCTCGCCCTCATTATATCAACAGATTCAAAGTGTTAAACAAAGCTCTGAAACTATGGCAACTGAAATGTGTTGGCTTTTGTTTGTTCTCATCCAGTTGAAGTTTATGGGAAAATGCCGTAAAGAAGCGCGGCTCCGTGATTAATCGTTACATGTTATTATTCGCGGTAAACAATGGAGCTTGGGAATTTGGGCCCAGCTCTAAATAGAAGAGTGGGAAACAGGGGTTTTGCGAACAGGAAATTGTTTACACAGGAATGTTAAGTGATACCTCCGTGGAACTGTAGGACCCACCATCTCTCTTTCTCGCTGTGGTGTATCCAAACTGTCCTCAGTGCTGCCCTTTCTTCTAGGATTTATATCAGTTGTTCAGATGTTGAAGTGACGTCAGAGGCTGTACGGCTCTGTTTAACCTTGTCTTACCCGTGTGCCATTGACCATACATTCGGATACTCTGGCTTTCTCAGTTTTGTCTCTCGTGTATGTGGCCAATGCCTGTTCATACTGGCTATGGTCAAATGGATCAGCACATGGAATTGGAGCTTTCAATGCGGTATTATATTGGAAACACATTGATGTCATTTTTGTTATGATACTCGTCCAAGCAAGGAGAACAGAATTCGGATTGCTATTGATTTGTTTAATCAGAGGTAAAGTCAAAAGAAGTGGAAGTGAAGTTTTCTTACGAATCACCAAATGTCACTATTCATAACACATAATTACACCTTTCATGACAATGTATAAAAAAAATTATATACATTTCTGGAGTGAAATGACATCAAAAGTTGAGGGTGTCAGACTTTCTGATAACTGATGCTTGTTGGAATAGGCCTTTATAAAGGTTTAAGTAGGTTTATGCAATGACATGTTTATGTGTGCATCATGTAGCCTTATAAATAAGTGTTGTGAAGTGTTGCCAAATTTCCCCATACAAATAGTAGTTTATGACAAAAACAATTAAAACCTACACATTACATCATATCCTTTACATGCAATGCATTGAGAAATTGTAGAAACAGCATTAATGGGCTGAAGGAGCAGATTAAAGATGGAGATGTTGCTCTGTGTGAGGAAGAAGCTCAATGGACCAGTTTTTGCCCTCAAAAGAACTTTTAGCATTGCAAGTCTAACCAATGAGTGATTAGTATTCCCCAAGGGTGAATGGGTTGTACTTTCCCATAAGCACACCTACATCTGGGGCGAGGCCTATGGCTGGAGGCGGAGAGGAAGCCTATATCCACATGCTGACCTGGAATCAGAAATGGGGCGCCAATCGTTTCAAGGTCAGAACCAAAGTGAAGTCACATGGTTTGCCATGCCTGTGGTGTCATTCACCTTTTTCTGGGATGGCGGGGATTTTTTGTGGGAGATCTTCACCTCTGAGGTTAGACAGATGACAGCACTGTCATTTAAGACTGTTTGAAAATTATTTTTTTATATTACTGTGCAAATGTAATTATGTGATTGCATTCAACCTTATGGTACAATACGCAGCATTGTTTTATGATGAGATTTAACCAAAAGGCAAATTTACAAAAGCTTTTCCTGATCAAGTCGATGATTCAGATGAGAATTTTCATTTTACTATAATATTCAATGATAATTATGTAATTGCATGTCTATAATTAGCAAATCACATTCTGCAATGACAGGTTTGAATCAGCATTTTATTTATTTATTTATTTCTCATTTATTCTAGAAATGATGAGAACTTGTTTGGACTGAATGTCTATAACAGATTTCTGAACTAGATTCAGTAAGGTGCAATTGAGAAATAATGCATGTTTAATTAGACCAAGCTTTTCTTATTATTAGTCATGAAATGATTACTGACAGCTGTGACAAAGTTACAATAGACACTTCTTAAGCATGATTTTAAAGGCAATGTATTCACGTATGTTGCTTATAAGCAGTTTCCTCTGGGATCAGTAAAGTTTTCTGATTCTGATTCTTATGGATGCTTTTACAAGCAGCAGTAACCTTGTCATGTCATTAATGTCAAGACAAAACCATGTATCTATAAAATAAAACTGCGACTTTCTGTCTAAGTTAATGTAGAAATATTTTATTTGAAGTCATTTTGGGCCGTTTCTATTGGTTCACATTGAAAATGGCAACTGGTTATGTAAAAGAAAAAAAAAAGAAAAACAATGAAAATTCAGTTACAGGGTTTTGTTCAGACAGTAATAATACATAGATGCTGCTCTCTAGTGACTCTCTCTTTAGGGAGATGTGCTGTGGGTCCTTTGGATATTTCCTCATCAGAGAGTTTACCGTTCTCTCTTGCAGTTTTATCCTTCAACAGATGCTTTTCTTACTTTTCTCTTCTCTGTTGACATTTTTTTGTTTGACAGGGCTTCGTCCTAGGTTCCGATGTGTGTTTAAATTAGAGTTGAGGTTGTTGGCTTTAAAACTCTGTGTATATGTGTGTGTGTGTGTGTGTGTGTGTGTGTGTGTGTGTGTGTGTTTCTTCTTTCCCAGGCTTTTCTTCAGTCTGCCAGGCTAAGTGTGGCTGACCCCACAACCACATACTTTTTCATTATAAACCCCTCCCTTTGATTCGCGGGCCAGCCTGTAGCTCTTCCAAATTGTTTACGGCCCCCCAAAAATGAGTTTGAATTATATGTTTGTGCAATAGATTCCTCCGGTGGTTTTTAGTCAAATGTTTGCACAGGGCAATTAGTTATCATTGGTTAAAATTACTGCGACCTAAAAGAATGCGTTTCTAAAGTAAGCCCCCCGATCTTTATAACAAACTTGGCCATAGTATGTCGTGACAATCCTCTGCACTAACGACATCTCTACAGCTATGTGATGCTTGAAAGAGGTCACAAAGTGCTCTTAGGGCATTAAAGCACTAGTAGCTCAGTCAAACTGTTGGTCAAAAACAGTACAGGGTACTTTAAGCTTATCATATATTGTCCCTTTAGTGATCCAATCACCTACTTCGTTTTTATCTCCTTTTGCTTTATAAAGTTAGACTTGAATGTGTGCATCTGCCCGCTAGTCATAGTAAAATGGATCAGTGTGGAATCTGAGCTTTCTGTGTGCTACTCTGTTGTAGCATTATATGAAAGACGCTCCATGCTGTCCTTATTGTTGGATGTACTGTGAGTTTCTGAGTAAGAAACATTCAGAACCTAATTCACATTGCTATGTAAACATTTATTATTGATTTGTTTCATCCGAATAAATGTTAAATGCCTTTACATAAGAGGTATATTTCCATGCATTTGTTATTTCTGGTGATAACAGCATTGAGATATAAAGTTGTTGAAAGAGACAAGTAGATTGAAACCTAGAAATAGAAATAGGGTCATATTGAGGTCACATCACCTTTCTTTTCTACATTTTAAAAACCCCTTTTTCAAACTGTTTTAAAGTTTCCGGGCATCCTTAAAATTGTAACTTCTGATATGTTAACATGACACTAATCTGTGTTTTAAAATCTCTGAACTCAAAATGTTGGGGTAGCCCAGACACTTTCTGTGGAATTTTACAAAATTGAAAAATTGCTGCAGTTTTTTATGTACAAATATCTTAAATAAAATTACTGATGGTATTTCGTAATAATGGATTCTTTTTTATGAAAAAGTAAAGAGGTGCCACTAGCTATTGGGATTCGAACCCACAACCTTCGGGTTGCAGGGGTAACTCCCTAACCACTAGGCCACCAGCTGCCCTAAAAATGTTTATTATTAAACATGAACATGTTTATTTTTGTATTATTTACTCTTTCTATGTGATAAATGTAACTGTTCTATTTATTCTTTCTATTAAGTTCATACAAAATGAACCTTTTTATATGTTTATAATCATTTAATGTCATAGCACGTATTTAATATTCCATTAAAATTTGAATTCACACTTACATTACAACGGAATTACACACTGTAAATTGCACTTAAAGTGCATGGGTGATTCTGAAAACCCATGTGTTCAGCTTTGGTGTTAGAAAGTCATTTTGTAACTCAACTATGAGTATGGCCTTTAAGGTTTAACTGTACAGAATAGCCAAATACCCGACATTTCCTAATAACACTCTTCATTCACTATCAGACACATGCTGCATGCATTAACACACACGGAGGCACTGATATGTTTTCATATCAGCACTACGTCTCACTGATGAAGCTCATCTTGGGAAAATTTTCTTGTTTATTTAAGCCATGAAACATGAGAATATGTTTAACAACATTCAAGTAGGTCAGGAATCAACCACAGAGTGCATCTAATCAAACTGAATATTCAATGGAAGAATCCCTCCTTCTTCTTCTTCTTCTTCTTCTTCTTCTTATTTCTCTCACTCTTTCTTTCTCTCTTTCTACAGTGAATGAGGCTTAAAACTAAACGTGTTCCTGCTGTTTCAGGTTCTTTGTCATGCTCATTTAGATGCTATGCAGAAATGCATGAAGCAAGAATGTGTAGAAAGTATTAAACTGGGTAGATATTGGGTAGATACTGAAGGTATTGTATGCCAGGAAGATACATGAATGCATTCAATTGAATTTGTAAATAGGGTATTTACAGGCAGCATTCATTTATACAACAGAAAAACTTTTTATTTCTTTCATGTCTGAGTCATGCACTTGAAGTAGGACTAAACACATTGGTTTGATTTGGTTTAATTAATACAAGGACTAGCTTCCTTGTGTGCCTCGATACTTAAAAACTACCACAGCAACTTCATTTCCACAGGACAATTTGTAACCTACACAATCATTTCTATGGTTCTGTTTTATAGCACGGGATTGATATAACCTGGGTGTATTTCTATGGTTTGTTTTATTAAATGCCATGAATATGACCTTATTGATACAGTTATATATAGAGTTCAGTTTTTAGAAGGTAAAATTTGCCAGAATCTCTAAACATATCTCTAAAAGTGAGTCAAAAGACCTGTGAGATAATGATAAATCCATTCCATTCCATTCCCTGGATTAAACTAAGAAAATGAAAATGAATTCAACATTTTTAAACTGACATTTTTACCGAAATCTAACTTTTGACCGACCTCCGATTTGAAAAAAAAAAATAAAAAAATGTGACCATCAATGCCTATCTGTCCCGTTTCATCATGGCCAGCTGTGTACGATGTCCTGTAGGCCTCGCTTTCTTCTTAATCAGAATCACCTGAGCATTGTTGGATGCCCATCAAACGCTGGAGCTTCCTGTGGAGAAGAGCGGGGCTTGGCTCTATAAATAACAGCACACATTCATGGCCTGCAGATGACAGGAAGGCCTGGCGAGTGGAATGTCCTATTCTCCAGAAAGGAAATTAATATCTTGTGATTTTCACAAAGCGTTCACAACTGGTTTGTTTGAAGGCTGAAGAGGGGGGTGTCGAAGCAGGAGGAAGGGGGGTGGCTTTCAGGCTTGAGAGGTGAGGCAAGAGGGGCTGGCAAAGGTAGCCGAGTCTGGAAAGAAAGGCTTTAATGGAGCCTACTTCCTGCTCTCTGACTTTTTCATTAAGCCATGGGCTGCATTGTGCTGTCGTTTGAAGTGGGCGCTGGATGGCGATGAAGCAACCCCACCACATGGTTTCGAACATTTCTGTGTCAGTGGCGCGACTGGGGTATCTTTTTTTTTTTTGTCGCATCTCTGGAGATAATCTGTTCTCACTGCCACAGGAATGAAGAGGTTTGCATGGAGATCTAACTCGTTAGTAGATAAAACATTGCTGTCGTGTGATTTAAACAGATGAGGACTGCAATCAAACAGCATATCACTTTTAGCTGATACATTAAGGTTCTTTACTTTCAGTATTTTTGAAGTGCATTAAATCATTGTTGCTCTGTTGGAAATCTGAAACTTGGAACAAGGTTTCATCACATTAACTTTTATTGGATGTCAGTGGTTTCCTGGCCAGGGTGGTTGAGAGTCCTTTCTGTGTGCAGTTTGCATGTTCTCCCTGTGTCGATGGATGGATGGATGGATGGATGGATGGATGGATGGATGGATGGATGGATGGATGGATGGACGAAAGGTTTTTCGAAAGTTCTCCTATTAAGTTTCTGTTGTGAAGATCCAAAGTTTTCTCATGACAAAGACAAAATATGGGATTGCTTCTTTATTACCAGATATGAAGATGTGAAATATTTGCTTCACAATTCAAAGTCTCTGTTTCGCCTCGGGTGGGGAATGAATTGTACCAAGAAAGTATGCATATTTCCATCCTAAAACGAGTCACTAGTAAATGCGAGATTTATTGGGGGGGATATTGCAGTGGGTAAAACACCCAAGTCCCCTCTCTGTGGCCATTTATAAAAATTAGGTAAAGAAAAACAAATGAGTTCAAAGAAAAAGTTGTTCCATTTCCATGATAATAAAATGCTGAAGGGAACCATGTGGTCAATGAAAAGATGTCCACTTCTCGCCAGTTTTTTTTTTTTTTTTTTTTTTTTATTGGGGTGCTTTGGCTTTAGAAATGCTCTGCGTTTGGCTGTAAAACTTCGGTGGCACGTGAACACTATAATCGCTGCAATTTTCGAAACATCTTCAACTTCCGACACACAGAAAGAGATCCAGCTGGGATCCATGTCCAAGCACAGAACTAGACCTGAGTTTAGCGTCCAAAACTGTTAATGATGCAAATCAAAGAGGCTTGAAAGATCCATTTCAAACATCCGCTCTCTTTCTCTCTTGCTGTCTACGCTTTGACATTTGAAGGAAGATTTGCTTTATCTTCCTAAACAAACTAAAAAAAAAGAGTTCAATGGGGGCGCAAATTCTCTGCTTAAGTATTTTTTTCACTTCTTAATTTTAGTATTTTAATGATATTGTAAATGGCTCAAAAACAGATCTATAAAAGGATTTTTTCTTTCATTCTTCTTATAGATATACATTGCAAGAAAATAGAGAGTGGATGAATGAATGAATGAATGAATGAATGAGTGAATGAATAAACGAATGAACTGTGTTAAATGGTATGAGTTACATGAACAAGTGATTTCAGTAATGTCCAACAACTGAATTGTATTTTTTTAAATTATAGAGGCGCTAATAGGAATGAAAATGGGTCCTAAAAGAAGTGATTACACATTTAAAGATCCACCCCAGACCCCTCCACCAACATAACACTCCGGTGGATCAACAACTCAGTTAATCAGTTTAATCAGATTTAACACATTGATTGATGATCCATAGGAGGTTAAAATGTATTATCTTAAAGTGGGAATCTTTTATCAGCTGTTTGTCACTTATGGAGTCATCCTTGACTGTTTTTCGATAGCACAGTCAGTCGCGCTGGGGCCTTACAGGAAGAATGTCTTGAGTTCAATCTCCAGCTGGGATGGATGAGGGTCCCATTTGGAGTTTAGATGTTCTTCCTGTTGTTTGTGTCATTTTTTATTGTGATTGCATGTTAAAGGTTCAATTACTTAATTACATGGCGTAAAGGAAATAAACATGTTTGGGTTTCTGTTGCTGTCAGGAGGTCCCAGAGGACTGATTTGAGAACCACTGCCTCAAAGGTCCTTACAACAAACCTGTTTTTGTAATTAAGATTTTGACCCTTAGAACTCAGAGCGTATCAGTAAAATCTGATTCCAAAAAATTTCAACGTTAGAAGTCTAGAAGCGGTGTTTCTTCTCCTACACTTTCACCGTTTGCTGCTCTTTCTCTTGGTGCACCACTGCTCGGCCACTCTTTGGAGCCCTTCCCTCCAAAGAGTGGGAAGTCCTGAAAGTTCTCCTGGGTTTGCTTATAAGACCTAAAATAAAAGAAATGTGTTCATTTTTGTCCTTTATGTTCACTTGCCTGCGATGCCATTTAAAGACCCCAGTAGTGGTTAATATTCGTACATGTTTTTTTACATTTCAATAACTTTGGATCTGTGTCACACAGAAACACCAAACAAAGCTCAGCATGACGTCTGACACCTTGAAGGGTTAAATTAAAATTTTAAGAATGTTTTCTTTACGTAATGTTACATCAGCTGAAAGAAACAAGAAATATTCATTATGTCATGGAACTTTATTTAGTGTATAGGTTAAACATTGAGATAAATGATTTTCCCTGGTGATAGGGATGGCAGAGTGTGCATTCGATAGTGGAAAGAGCTATGAACCTGTTTGAATGCAGAAGAGTGAGCTTCTCCAGGCTTCGCCTGCTAAGCCCACTGTTTGACTGCAGTAGCTTAGAAATGAAACAGCACCACTTAAAATCAAATCCATCATGGCACTGTTTAAACCAGCACCCTGTTAACTTACTTCTGTTAAAGGGTCCGGTGAAATATTAATAGCACTTATCTGAACGCAGCGTTAAGTGTTATTAACTTCGGTAAGGTATTCCTGAGTCTCACTAAAGGGGCGCTAAACTACCACAATCTGTCTTGAAAGGTTTCAGACCATAATAGTACAACCTTAATGGACACCTAGAGAGTTTCACTCTCTTTATAAAGCTTCGCCTGACCAACTTCACCTTGGCTGGCTGGGTCCAGTGAGTGTGTGTATGTGTGTAATGTGTGTTTTTGTTCATTTTCAGGATAGAAATGTGAGAAACATAGAGCTAGGCTACTCAAAGTTCAGCCTCCACTTAAAATGGGTTCTTCATGGGTTATATACAGTCTCACAAAAATGTGTCTATGTAATACCAGATAATGGTTATTTGATTTTACTGCCCCCCTTTTTGGTGCTATGCAAGACCATTTTAAAAGGTTCTTTCAAGAACACAACTACTTTTTTCAAAGAGAAGAACCATGAAACTATGAAAGAGTTCTTGACAAAACCTTTTAAATAATGGTTCTACATAGCACTGAAAGGGGTTTCAGTATTGTTAGAAGTCAATGAAGCATTATTTGGCCTTAGAGAAGCCCATGGAAGAGATTCTCCACCATAGAGAAGAACTGTTTAACCAAGGCAAGTAACTACTGAAGTATTCAAATGATAGTTGAGTTTTGAAGGATCTACAAACCCCTGAAAACTCAACATCCTCAAGGGTTCTGTAGTAAATGCAATGCTTATATATAGATCCATGACAAATTGAGAAATTGAGTACATCGATAGTTCCTTCAATGGTGAACAAAGCAAGAGAGAACACCAATATTGTTATGAGTCTAAGAACGCGTTTAATACCAAACAGATGCACTTCTGCTAAGCCCTTTTAACTTTGGACACTGAGATTGAGGTTAGGCTTAGACTTAGAAACATCCTATTGTGTAATGCCTAGATAGTCCTATGTAGATCTATATAAAACACATAGGAAACATGTATGACCTCCTGCCCAGACAAGGTATAAAAACAGAAACGTGCGTGTGTGACGCCAACTGAGAGTTCTTCTGACACATCTCCTGCTCTGTGCGGTTAATTCATCCCCCGGGCTCCTGTCGTGCCTTTGACTGACACCCCAGCCTGGCGACGTGACTCATCTCCGCGGGCAACGGCAAGGCCAGCCGCCTGCGTCTCCGGTTCTCCTGCGCTCGGGCAGCGGAGACTTTGGCTCTCGTTCTCAGGAGCCGCCGATGACAGATTGATGACTGGCGCTCACCAGGTGTTCCCCTAGGTTTCCGAGGTGCGCCTCACACCTACCTGTTTTTTCTCTCCCTCGCCCCCGCCCGCCTGTCACGAGAGACAGATTTAATTAACGTAATGATCAAAGCCGGGAAGAGCGAGTGTGGCCCCGAGGTACGAACCCCAGTGAGCCGCTGCGCGCTCCGCTAATTATTTAGCATTAAGGTAGACAGACTAGCGCGTAGATGACTACTTCAAAAAGATTTGATTGGGTTTACTTACAACAGCTTTAGCGCCTGGAGAGGAACGTTGGGTGACATCAAAACATCAGAGCAGATAAGGAAGTGTGTGTGTTGAGTGGTGCCACAGGTAACTCAGCATCCTTTCTGACAGGGGCTGTTTACAACCACACACACACACACACGGATATGACTGATGGCATTTGTGAGTAATTTGTGGCAACTTTTACCTCAGCATGAGTAAAATATGGGGCAGCGGAACACAGCGGCGCATGCTTCTAAGTAAACACCTGCTCTTCTCAAGGCGGCTGCCTCGGCACCATAACGACAAAAATATTTTTGTTTTTGAGGCGATAAAATGGGTCCCTTCTCGAGATGATGCAATTTTTCTGAGATGTTTGATATCTATAATTGGGCGGTTAACACTGTAGGTTGGAGAATATGTGTGTGTTCCACTTGTCTTAGCGAAAAGTTCACAAATTAATCCGCCTGTGGTCACATGAGTTCCCTCGTCACCCGTGTTGTGCTCGCTCAGCCAGGACAACTTTTGCATACAAGGTATCGTTTTTACAATTTGGGATTTTTTTTCATGCTAGCTAGCTGGTCATTACATATAGTTTACTTTCGAAGCATGTATCAAAAATATATCTTACTGCCATTTCTACTTATAAAATAAAATTGACAGATTTTCAAGAAATGCGTCTTCAAGCTTTGGCCACACTTTATTTCGACTGTCCATTACATATTATATAAAGAATCCTCAACTATTAATTAACCATGTAAAGAAACTACGGACTGTGAAGAGTGTAAAGTTATCCATCTCAGTCACCCAGGACATGTTTCACACATTGGGATTTCTTTCATGCTAACTAGTTAGTCATTTGATATGTTCTGGCTTTCAAAACATATATCAAAGTTTCCATTTCCATTTCCACTAAAATGAAAATGTTCTCTTCAAATTTATTTATTTTGGTGGTACCCTATAGATTATCTACAGATACTTTTTGAAGTTCATTAAGGGAGAAACAGTATTAGGTTTAGGATAAGGAAAAGACTGGAATTTTGGGTTAAGGTTGAAACTAGGTTTAGGGTTAGATTTAGAATCTTTTCATTAAACTTAGGTTTCAGTTGCATTTAATCTTTGGTTAAACTTTACTAAAAGACAAGTTAATCATCTATAAAGCATCAACAGTGGACCATCCAAATAAAGTGTTATCCATGCTTTCTATAATGTCATTAAACTGTTTTAACAAATCTCAAATGTTTCCCCGATAGGATGCATGCTGGTCGAGAAGGTCATTAATGGTGTGTTCCGTTTTTGTGACAGCTTCTCCTTCTAACCAAGAAGTTCAAATTGTGTCAACCACTCCATGTGTGAACCAACCCTGTTCTTCATTACGATGAATAATGAGACTGAGACGGCCGGAGTTTGATTTTGTCTTACATAATTATCAATGCTTCTCCAACAGGAGCAATCTAGTGGAGAGTTGAGGTGCTTGTCTTGATGGAGGCTGGTCAAAGGTCAGCATCGAAGAGGGAGTAGGCTTGCATGAATGCTTACAATTTGTCAAAGAGCCCCTTGCTAGAGTCCAAACACAATCTCAAATGTACCTTTGGAAGCCTTTGGATTAACTTCTCATTTCTAGTGCATTATTTCTGCCAGTCATTATAATTACTGGCAAATAAGCTAAAGAAATTATTATTTTAATCACTAATAATTCATTTTTATTATATGTACCCAAGACAGTGATTTCTTTCAGCACTTTGGTTCGAATTAATTTTTTTTTGCCAAACTATTGCTTACTATATACTCACAGAAACTTTCCTAATTCTGAAGTTTGCCATTTTTTGGCATGTCAGGTGCAAAGGGGATGTTGGTAGAGCATTAGTATGTATGGAGAGCCTTCCTGAAATGGAGCGCAGAGTCGCGAAAACACTTCCATTCTCTGCACGCACTGCCAAAAGCCAATTCCGGCGAGCTTGCTCTGTTGTACGATAGCGCTTTCCGCAACGATAGCCTAGGGGGGGCTCGGGCCACCAGGGTCACCGAGGCATGAGTCTGTCCAAACTAAACTGGCAACCAACACACTCTTCTGGGGGGTGAGAAAGCAAATCAAAGTTTCATCCAACTGTTTGGGGGTAAAATCGCTGCGGCGCAGGGTTCTGCTCGCCGCTGTTGTTTGCCGTCACCATTGTTTGCGGCGGTTTCGGTTGAGCAATGACATTAGCTACTCACAAAAAAAAAAAAAAAAGCAGGCAAAAAGGCAGCCTGTTAGCAGGTGACGCCGAATAATCTGTAGACCTCATGCCTTTGCCAAACAAAAATATGCAAACACTTTGCGGACAAACAGTCAGTTCCACTTTCATGCAGAAGCGGCTCGGAATTCAGATGGACGGCAAACAAGGGCATTGAAAAAGCAGCAAACACGAACCCACCCCTCGCCAACCCCAACTTTTTGGTTGACCTTGTTCTGCCGGAATCACACTGCTGCAGCGCCCGTGTATTCACATTCCACCCCGCTATCGACTGTTTGGATGCGTTTTTCAACAATTACATATTTATGCGCAGCTCATCATGGCTAATCAGTGGCAGTTAATATAAACAACAATGGCTGAAATTAAATCGCCCACAGCCTCTCACTCTCTGTCATAGTTATGCATGTCAACATTCCTCTATGCCGCAATCAAGAACTGTTAGGACGGCGCATTAAGGGAGATTAAACGAGATTGGGATGCCAAAACCATCAGACAGGCCCAGCTTGATTTCATATTAAATAATTACTAATGCTTCTCCAACGGGAGCTGTCTAGTGGAGAGCTGTCCCCGAGGAGACGGGTCAAAGGTCAACGAAGAGAGGCCACACAGGCCTCTCAGAGACACTCTCACTGTCCTCCTTTTTTCCTCACCTCTGGTTTTCTTCCCTTAATCCCCCCAGCCAGAAACATCTCATAATATACCATTCTAGTGAAAAGTTCACAAATGAATCAGCCTATGGTCACATTCGTTTCCTCCTCGCCCCTGTTGGGCTCGGTCAGTCAGGACACGTTTTACACATGGGGTGTCACTTTTACAATTTGGGCTTTCTTTCATGTTACTTACCTCATTATTACATATAGATGGCTTCATAATGTATATCAAAATATCTGCCATATCTATTGAATAACGTTGATAAAAGTTCAAAAATATCCTTCAGACTTTGGCCACATGTTGTTTTGACATTCCCCTCTAAATAATTGTGGTACCTGACATGCAGAATACCTACTTTACTGTCTGACTACGCCACCCCCTAATCTGGGCGGGAGAAACCCCTTA
>JBBJLS010000011.1:0-10393 GCA_037577275.1 Bryconaethiops microstoma
TTTTCTTAATTTTTGCTGCTCTTAACTTTGTACTGTCCACTTTCTGCTGTGACAAAGCAAATTTCCCACTTGTGGGACTAATAAAGGTTTATCTTATAAGTCATGCCTGAATACATGAAATCATCCAGCCACTATACCAAAGGATCCACAAAAAAAATAAATAAAAAATTACTAGTAACAAACGTATTGCATTTTTCTTTCATTCTGGCGCAGAGTGATAGATATATTCAGAAGGTGGGGATAAATCACTGCACTGACTTTTAAACCATATACTAAGAGGAATCAGGCTTGATATGACCAGGGACATGAACCAGAAAGGCAAAACGGTCCATGTTGTTTTCAGATCAACTTTAAATCTAAACCGATCCTGCATTGTTAGGGTTGTCTTAATCCAACAGGGCCACCAGATGGCAGTAAAGGAGTTAAAAGCAATTTGTACATATACTCAAGAGTTCTATTGTAAAAATCTTTATACTGTATAGTGAAATATACAGCAGCAGCATTGTAAAAATGCACATGCATAGCATCTGACATTAGTTCAAGGAGAGTTAAACAACAATATTTATTAACAGATAGTTTAAATGATGATAAAAAACAGATTCATAAGTAAAAAAGGGGCTTACTGCTGGATCAAACTAAACAGAGTGGCTCGATTGAACTCATTCAGTTAAAGACAGCAGCACTGGAATGATGAGGCTCAGGCCTGCTGAGCATGATCAGCATCAGTCCATCCTGCAATGTCAGGGACTTTAGTTAACCAATTACCACCGAGTCACCAGCCATGGTGAGTTTCTCCAAAACACTGCAGTAGAATTATTGTCAGATCGCGGAGCAGGTTCTCTCTGAACATACTTTCACACCACAATGTTCTGGGAAACTGGTCCCAAAGAAAACTGGAAAAGGCAACACTGCATTAAATATATATAGAGTCTGCAACAGATTTTAAGAACGTCTACAGAGAAAAGAATCGCTTGGTAAGGCTCAAAGTCTGACGATTTTGAAAGAGAGGAGTAAGCTTCCACCACTCAAAATACTTTTCAGTGCTGAAGCATTCTAAAGACACTAAAACAGCAGTTTTACGAGAAGAAATAAGTCATATAAATGACAGAGCTTGTGTCTATGTTCAACAGAAACAGAAGCAAGCGCCAATATCAACAATATAAAGTGCTTTCACAACTTTTTCAGGATTGGTACACAAATGTATATGGATCATCCACATTGCCTGGTATTTAAACCTTCATAGCTGCACAAAGTATCATCAGTATATCTGAGATATCTGCCTGTTAGTTACATTTTACAGATATTTGGCATTCAGCTGGTAGTGACTGCCTCAATAAAAAGAAACATGGCCACTGAAACTGGAAGTAGTGATAGAAGAACTTCACTACTAAACCCGACTCTTTATCCTCAAAAGGTCATGAAGTACCCCTGCAAAATTGCCAGAAGGCAAAGATCAATGAAGAGTTTTTGTACGCCGTCTTCCGCTGTAATTTCCGTACAGTTCTGGTAGAAGACTCAGTCAGGTACGTCTATGCACAGTTTTGGGGGAGGGTCAAAATATCTCCCAGGACTGGGCACGATTTCCACCTCTTTGTGGAAAATCATGGGAGCAATTTTCAGAGGTTCAGGTGCGGCAGAAATCTCTTCAAAGGCCTCCGAGTCGTCATGTTGAAGGTTGTAGGATATATTTCCGTATTCCCGCAGGAAAGGGAACCGCTCCAGTAGGAAGAGGCAGAAGTCTTTGCGAATGCCAAACCACCCTGTGCAAGGGGAGACAGTGACAGTACTGTGAATTATAACTGCGAATTTCAATACTGTGATGTTATTCATAGCCATACATTTATAAACAAGACAATTACAGTTAGTACAATATATGCACATTTATGACAATTACATTAATAAATTAGATTCATAAATACATACAGTGATTCCCGCCTTTCTGTCTAAATGTCGTGGTCATGAGAGTGACCAATGAGACCCACAAAGGCACAAACAAAGACACATAACTTAATTTGTTATGTCCATCCAGCTTATGAACCAGCAAGATCTGTGGAAAAGAACAGAATCACGATTCTCAGTGAAGACATTCAGAAAAAACCTGATCTCAGCATCTGCTGCCTAGATTTTTAACTTTGGAACTGAACAGACAGGATCTGATGATGCTGAATCTTAGATCCAATGCCTTACACTTAGCAAGTGATTGATAATAATGATGGATGACTAGTTCACGATCGCCATTCGAACTCTTCTCAGAAATTTGGGATGTTGCTCCATTACTCTATAGAACATAGCTCCACAACCTAATGCCAGGGGGCCTTTATACCCCTCTATTCAACATCTGGCACTGAGCCTGGTGACCTTATGTGTGGCTGCTCCAGAAAGCCCTATTCTATTGAGAATACTTTTCTATGGAGATTATACAAGCTGTATGTGTCCACCTGAACACCTGTGTCTGCAATAGGCACATCATAAAGTTTCTGCCTTCACTAATTTGAAGGTCTGTCTGGATATGGACATACAGCACAGATTAAGAAGAAAATTAACCTCAAAGGTGAGGAGTGGCACCACGATGGTCATCCAGCTCACAGCCATGATGACATAAGTGCGACGCTGCTCTGCAATGATGTCAATGGAGCGGAGGAAGAGCATGGACCAGACGATATAGTACAGCACCACCAAACAGAGGAAAGACATGAGGATCCACAGCGGCACGCACACCACCTAGAAATAAAAGTAATACTAAATGTCTGAATTCCAATAAATCTGCACACAACATACAAGTATTATTATAATTATTACTACTATTATTAACTATCCATTAGAGCAATATTATTACTGGGACAAAATAGTCCATTTCAGTCACATTATATCAGTGCCTAAAAAGTGAAAAATGCTAGTTAGTGATCTTTATTTAATACTAGCAACAAATACACAATGGAGACTCAGATGCAAACATGCCTAAATGGTTGCTCTTACCAGCCAGGACCAACTGATGATATCATCCAGTCGCAAAGCAATGAAAATAAACTGGAGAATATTGACTGAGCACATAATCTCCAGCTGAGAGAGAGAGAGAGAGAGATAGAAATTACATGTCAAGATACAACATGGCTAGGAAAATATTATAATCTGGGCAGTGTGAGATGAAATCCCAATGTTAAAACATCTATTTAATAGTGTCTTTGCATGTTTTGCCTGTTTCAGACCTCCAAAGATCGATCGTGCCGAAATCCCCACACACAAGCCGCCACTGACAGAGGTGAGACAAAAAAGAGGGGCATGAAGACGAGCAGCCAGACATGGCCAGATGTGGCTCTTTCAATCTTATCACACACCAGCACTTCAAACATCAGTAGAAGGATGTGGATGCCCACTGCTATGAGCATGGCTTTGAACTCCACACACGTCTCCCCCTCCGCTCTAAACGCAAACACAAATATAGAGAGAGACTGAATGGACAAGTGTCCAGTAAGTTTAAATGTATAATAGAGTGCAATGCCTGAGTGACTGTTAAAAATAAACCAGAATCAAGTCCATGCATCTTTAATGAAGTCATGTTAGTAAAAATAATTGAATGAATAAATAAATAAGGAAGTAAGCAAATAAATAAATAAAACAAGATGGATACAAACAAATTGACTAAACTGCACTAAAGTTAGAATTTTGTTACATGAAGTTACATGGTGTTAGTCCAGTGATTAATAACACACCTGTATCGTGGGTTGTGGGCCCACACACCAGTACCAACAGAGGCACCGATGACAACCATGAGCTTCCACAGCCATATGGGAGTAAACACAGCCCAGCAGCTCCACTGGATAACTCCATCCAGCCTCAGAGCCAGCAGCACGGAGAACAACAACAAGGAGGCATAAATGAGGAATTTGCTGCAGGACAGACAGACACAGCATGCTGAGATGATTCTCAGACGGCCAAAACTGATTTGCGCTTTAACCTTCTAACTGGCTGCCAAGTACTGCACATTTGAAATGCAGTTCAAGCTAAAATACACCTTATAACTTTTGCATTAGGGGGCGTAGCTAAAAGCTGTACGTTGAAAAGTATAATAAAGACAGAGCACCAACTGGGGGGCACTGACAGATAGATAAGACAGATGATAGATTGGGGGGGGGCACTGACACTGATAGATAAGAGTCCAATCAGATTTAGGTTCTTAATATATCTGGTGCTTTCTTTGAGCAGATAGGTATTGAAAAGGAAAGAAAAGTAAAGTGGCCCTTTATAGTCACATTCGAACACACCACAGCACACCAAGTGAAGCAGTGGCCAGCCAGCAACACAGCGCCTGGGGAGCAGTGAGTGGGGACGGTGCATTGCACAAGGGTACCTCAGTGGTGTCACTAGCAGCCCTGGGATTCGAACCCATGGCCTTCTGTTCACAGGAGAAACTCCCTAACCATCAGGCCACCAAATGCCCCCAAAAAGACTGGTGATGACTTTTTATCTTAAAACTGTTGCCAGACATGGTCTTCTGCAATTTCCCTTCACTCTCATTCAACTTTAGAAAATATAGGGGAAAATATCCCCCTATAAAGTTAAATTTGTTTTCAGTTTATTGTGTAAACTTTGATGGGGCTCCGAGTCCAAAATTTTAATCACTGGTAATGACAAACTTGAAACATCACAATAACAATTACGTTAAACAGTCTGGCAGACTGATTTCCGCATATGGGCCATATGGGCTGGAGAGTGAACAGTACATTTTGAGAATATAATAATATTATTAATACTAACAATAATTAATAAATATTATTAGATGTCCCCTTTAAACCAGGCTTGTGTGTCAGAAACTTTGAACTGTAAAAGGATAAACACCCAACTGATTAAAAATGTAAACAAGCCCAACTTAAGACAGCAGCGGAGAAATGTTAGTGTCCCAACAGCCCAACAGTGTTAGTAACTTTTAATTTTTTTTTATAAAAGATAATACGCACTTCCATACAGTTGTGTTTCACGTCGTGTCACCAAATGTTGTCTTACACAGAGCAAAATCCCAATAATGTATAAAATAATCTGATAAACAGACCTCTGAGCTGAACTAACAGAAAGTGAAATTTAGTTAACATTAGCAACATTAGCTCCCTTCACCAAAACACCTACAAACCAGCAAATTTTCCCTCACCTGGCATTGAAGTCCTGAAACAGTCCTCTCAGATTCATGATAAAAGTGATCTACGACATCATTAGCTTGTAAATAAACTCCACATCCTACTGGTTTAGTTTAATATCTGTTCAGTATAAGTGTTTGTAGACGCTACCCTGCCGTTTCCTCTGTGGCAACACACCGGAAAACACCTTCAACTTAAAAGTCTGAACATGGCGTTTAAAAAAAATAAAGAGCATAGAGATAAATATTTGGCTTTACTGTATTTGTTTGCCACCGTCAAGTGTTTTTATCACGTCCCAATACTTTTGCTCATTTAGCTACACTATATGGACAAAAGTATTGGGACGCCTGACCGTCACACCAACAGGAACTTTAATGACATTGCATTCAAATACATAAGACTTTAATCTGGAGTTGGTCCCCCGTTTGAAAATAGCTTCCACTCTTCTTGAAAGGCTTTCCACAACATTTTACAGTGTTTTAAGAGCCAATTGCATACTGAATTTGCTCACTTCTGGCAATGAACTCCAAAATAAAATCTGTCAACAAACCACCTGAGCACTGTTCAAAATGTTGGTTTGAGTGTTTTGAATGCAGCTGGCCAAAAATACACTATATAGATAAAAATATTGGGATCCCTGACCATTATACCAACATGAACTTTAATGACATTGCATTCAAGCAGCTATAACAGCTTTCACTCTTCTTGGAACGCTTTCGGTGGGAATTTGTGCCCATTTATTCTGTACAGCATTTATGAGTTCAGACACTGATGCTGGACGAGAAGGACTGGTTCGCAAATCCCCTTTCCAGTTCATCCCAAAGATTTTGGATGAGGTCAGGGCTCTGTTCGGGCAGCCAGTCATGCTGCAGCAGAAAATGGTTTTCCCTGAACTGTCCCCAAACCTGGAAGCATGGCGTTGTCCAGAATGTGTTGGTATACTGAAGCATTAACATTACCCTGCATTTGGAATAAGGGGTCTAGCACAAACCCTGAAAAACGAGTGTCCCACTACTTTTGTGTACTTTAAAAATATTCCTAATGAATCATTAGTAAGTCAAACCGGTTTGAATAATTATTTGAGATTTAATACTTACAACTGGTGGGGCAGTAATTCCAACAGTAAATCAATAAACGTTTAAACAGTTTTACAAAAGATGTCAGATGGAAAACCATTAGATAGATCCTCCAAAAATAATAATAGTAATGTTATTTCAAATAAACACAGATTAATGAAAACTTGGTCAACAGCTGCAAATACGTTATCAGTGCAACATAGGGCCTACACCACATTTGGTTTTGTAGTTTTTAAATTTGTTTTGCAGCATACATTGCAGAAAGGTAGACTATACTATAAAAAATTTGATTAAAAATATCCAATGTCAATTATCATAAATAGGGTGTTTCAAACAAGCAATACAATGAAACACTGAGACAGACACAAAGGAAAAGACAATGTGTTACATACTAGCGACATAAAACACAAAAGAAAGTCTTGTGCACACCAGGAAACATTCTTTGCAATCATAGTTCTGAATTTACAATGTTGTTCAAATGGAGCCATCCTGTCCTCAAGCAATTTAATAGAAATTATTCTTGGCCTTTATTTATGGATTGTCAAAGTTCTAAATGCATACACACAGACTGGGAAACAGAATCATGGAGACAGTATGAGCCAGTTTTCCAGACCTAGATAGAGCCTAAGCATAGACTAAAGGGAATTTCCAACGGGGAATCTTCATCGTCACAGCAATTTAGCCCATGACCAGGCTTAATCCATTACTAGGAAAAGAGAAAAGAGTCAGATACAGCCAATATAATGCCAGGAAAGACAGGAATGTGTTCAAAATGTAAAACAACAACAACAGAGGGTCCAGCGAAATGACGGACAAAAATATTACAAATGGAAAGCAATCAATCACTGCCCTTTTGTAACCACAATGAGGTGGCTTTTGACTGTTGCAACATTACAAAATGTAACAGAGCACACATCATTCTATATGCATTCTGTGATCACAGCATTCAGTAAATATGAGAGTAGAACATTAACATCACTTTATATATGGGACAAAAAAAACCAAAAAAAAAACCCATTGCACTTAAATACACTTCATTTATACAACTTCTTCATCTAATGCTCATTAGCAACAGATTAATCAACAAAAGCACAAGCGCATTAGTTTCTTCCCAAAGATATTTTTAAATAAATCATTGAAGATGCTCCAATGTGCACAAAACAGGTCTAACAGGCTCTTTCTGAAAGATAATAAATACTGTCATATATTCAAAACAAACTCTTAACTTTTCAAATAGCCCCAGGGGCACTGAATTAAAAGCTTTATGAAGAACAACCGCAGCCTCCTTCCTTGACATTTGGTATTCAAATTTTTGATAACCCAAGTACTGTCAGACACAGCAGTGTAACAGTGAGCAATGTGAAGAATGTCATTAAGTTGTACAAAACACAGCTTTAAGTTGGTTCTGGGACTACATGGACAATAGGCAACAGCAAGCATGGGTCTTAGTGGACCAGCTCCAGCTGGCTGGCGGAGAAGGGCAGTACACCGCTCACATAGTAAGCGATGCCCAGAGAGAGCAGAGCGATGACCACTAAGAGCAGGAGAACCCTCCAGAAGCCCAGGTCCTCCACAAATTCCTGCCACGTAGACCGGAAGCTGGACAGCACACCCTCACTGTTCTGCAGATTAGGGTTCAGCAGCGAGTGGCTCTCCATTGCACTAGGAATAATCAGAATTATAATCAGAATCAGAAAACTTTATTGTTCCCGGAATGAAATCATTTATGCTATGAAGTCAAAAATAAAACTGTTCAGAAAATAGTATGTACTAAATACACTATGCTGTTTAAACAAAATGCTGTGGTCAAGAGAAAAGAAGTGGAGAGAGGTAAGAGAGGTGGATATAAATACTAGTAAATAAAATTACAACTGAAGAGATTTACTACACAAATAGTATAAACCTTCCACAAATGGTGGAAAACAGAATCTGTTATTGCAAGTAATAGTGACATAAGAAGTGATATTACATATAATAAAAGGTATTGCACATAATGCTAATGATTTAGCACACAATTAGAGAAATGCACATTATCCTGGTGAGTCTATGGCTGATAGAGCTTCTCTGTTTGACTGCTGTGGAGTTGGTGGTCCACAATGTGCTTGATCTAGACAATCATCTCCTTTCAGCCACAGTTTGAGAGGATCCTCATAATTTGAAGAAAAAAAATTAAAAACTGCCATATGTGCTTGACTAAACAGATGTGGTCCAGAATCTTGATCATGTATGTGTGTGAATGGGCAGGAGTGTGATGTTTAGTTCCCACCCTGGGTGACCATTCACATTACACTAATTCGACACCAGTTCTTGGGCAAGACTAACACTACATTTATCTACATCTATGATATGCAAAAACTGTAAGTTGCACTTTGGATAATGGAAAAATGACCTCATGGTTTAAATATTGGAAAAAAAATAATGGTTTTGACATTATAACCAATGGGAAATAGACACATATATCTATGGGAAACAGTGAAGTATTAATTTTCATAATTGTACAACTCATCTGAATCACTGATACTTCAGCTGTATGCAAATTGCTTTTTACTCAGATACTACGCAGCTTTCTGGCAAAACTCACGACAGAGAATAACTATCAGGTAGTCCACGAAGAAGAAACATACTGGGATGTAGCATAGTGTGCAGGTCTTGGTGGCAGATGAATTGCTTCAGCTGAACACTACAGAAGGAAACCTCCTGGTAGTCATAATGTCCTGGGTCAATCCCACTCACCTCTCACTCTCCGCCATCTGCATGGTTTCCAGTTTTGAGTGGGCTCCTCTGTTGAAGCCTTTCACCTCCTGCTCCTCCAGACCCTCCAGGAGGCGAATTGCATCTTTATTCACTCCTCGCCGCTTGGCCAGCACCAGGGGAGTCGACCCATTGTGATTACTGTTGAAAAACAGGAAGAAAGTACAGTTGGTGACAAATTTATATTGGATCTATTCCAAGGAACATCGTCTAGGTCTGCCATCCCTACACACAAGGCAAACCCGGTCCAGACTGGTAATATTCATGGTTCCCCGCTGGTGGAATGAGCTGCCAAGGGATACCAGAGCAGCTGAATCCCTCTCTTGCTTCAATAACCTCCTGAAGACTATTCTGAGAGCACCACCTCTCCTGAAGCACTATCTATCCTAAATCACACTTGGTCTTCTAATTGAATACACTTACATCTTCTTGTACTACTCCCAACTTAAAGATCTAGCACTTAGAACCCTCCTCTGGTTCCCCCACTGTCCTGAAGCTTGAGTGTTTCCTTTTATTGTAAGTCTCTTTGGATAAAAGCATCTGCGAAATGAATATCATGTAATGGATCCCCTGAAGAGTGGAATACTGTGTTACTGATGACTCATGGTTATCTGAGTAACTTTTCTTATTTGACCACAATAAGCACTTAAGATGCCAGTCAGCTTTAAAAATGCAATCAGTAAGACATGTTGTCAACAGCTCACCAGATGTCTATCTTGAGACCGTTGGAGACAAGAAACTGAATAGTGTCCACATGTCCACACATGTGCAGAGCCGTGTTTCCTTGGTAATCAGTGGCCAGCAGGTCTGCCCCAAACTTGTGTAGGAAGCGGCAGATCTCCACGTTTCCACGGGCTGCTGCTAGGTGAAGGCCAGTTCGGCCTCGGTTGTCACGGATATTTGGGTCACACCCTGTCTCCAAGAGGCGCTTTGCGAATGCCAGGTCCCCATCGATGCAGGCCTGCAGTAATGGTACGCTGGTCTGCGAAGAATCATTGATGAAGACATATGACATGTCTGAGTGGGTCTCTGAAAATTCCAGGGTACCTATCAAAGGGCAGGAAAAAGACACTGGTTTGGTGAAAAAAAATTATGACACAAATCCACACATGCATCATAGGTAGACCATTTCTCAGTCAATTAAATTTAGCATAAAATTAGTGTCTATTTGTCGCACATGAACACAGCACACAGTGTGAACAGTGTGAAATTCTTTTTCTGCATTTAACCCATTCACCAAGTGAAGCAGTGGGCAACCAGGAACACAGTGCCTGTGAAGCAGTGTGTGAGTACGGTACCTTGCTCAATGGTACCTCAGTGGTGCCAGTGTCCTGAGATTTGAACTCACCACCTTCTGATTGCAGGGGCAACTCCCTAACCACCAGCTGCAATGCAGTTTTGTAAGGCCTTCATCTCCATATATATATACATACATAT
>JBBJLS010000011.1:10493-30040 GCA_037577275.1 Bryconaethiops microstoma
TATATAATGCATACATTTATGTTTACCTTAATACTTACCTTTGGGAAATTCCTCAGTCTATACTTTTTATTCAGACACAACAATTTCCTTTCAACTGGTAGAAATAAGTGGAGTATTAATTCGCCCGTTGTCAGGATTTATTCCCCCTTTTCCCTGTGGTATACAGCAGAGCAGGGCTGATCACATGCATCAGGCTCAGTTAGCTGATTGCGTAATGAGAGTCAGCGCGCATGTTGGATGCACTGGCGTAAGCTGGAGACACTTAAGCAGCAAGGGCAGAGAAAGTGAATTGAACCAGCTGGCAAGAACATATCCACATCATTTTAAGCATCAGGTAGACTTGCAGGGCAGACTCATGCTTTTTCCCCAATTCCTGCCAACTTGATGGGGCTCCAGCTTACTCCAGAGTACCCAACATACACACTTGCCCCAATAATGGGCTAGAACTGGCTGGGCCAGACACCATTAAAGTGATGGTTTGGTCAAAAATCAAATTTACAGTTTTATCTTCACCCTAAATTCAAATGATCAACTAAGACATGTTTTGTGTTTAATGTTGCTTCTTTGGCTTTGCGCTTCGGCTAAGAGTGTGATTAGATTCAGCTTGAATTGTATTATTAACTGAACTGAAGTGTGGATAAATGTAAATTAGGGACACTTTTAAGTTGCGCTAACTCCAAAAAGCTGTCTGAGTGGTTGCTGATTTTAAGTTTAGTTGCCTTTATGTTTTCAGAGTCAGAAACCACATAATGTAATCTACTTGAGAAGACTCAACAACACAATGTGATGATTTAGGGATGTAGTTTGCAAAATGTTAAGCTGGTAGCTATAAGCTTCCAATAATTGTTATCTACATTAATCCTGACTTCACTAACTTGACTCTAGTGGCGACTAAAGAAGCAAACCTCAACCAGCAAATATGTCTTGGCTGATCAGCTACATTTGGTCTCCGGGGAAAACTGCTATGTGATTTGATTTTTGGCTAAACAATCGCCAAAAACAAAGAAAGGATTCCAATGTCGAGGTCCCTGATCCAGTCAGCGCTCTGAAAACTTTCTATTGGCTACAGCTCTGGGCTTCTCACCTCCCTCTCCGAAAGAGGCTTCATTAAGCCCCGCCTGCCCACAGCTGTCACCTAGTCAGACAACATGCAAGGGCAAGAGAGATTGCAAGAGAAGCAGTCAGTCAATCAGTCCATCAATCAATTCATTCGGGCAGCATCACATCATTTAATGCAGAAGCATGAGACTGATTATATCATTAGCAGAGAATTACAACAGCTCATCCAAATAGACCAGGCATGTTCTGTTAAAGCATAGCAAAAAGAGAGAGTAAGAGGATACATTTCTGAGTGGGTAAACCATTCAGAGGACATGAGTGTGGTTTTAGTTGATAGGATTTGTTAATTCAGAATCATGAATTAAAGCTTTCTGTTTTTTTACAGGACCAATGTTCCATAACCTCTCCATTTTGCAGTGAATGGATCAACCATCAAGCAGAATCAATTTAAATGTTAGCACAGGCATAATGAAGAACAAGCACACACATAGGAACACATACACAGACGCAGGACACACACATATACATTTACACTCAGGTAAACAAAAGGAAAGTGAAGTAATTTTTGTGTTAACCCAAATTTTAATACATTTGACATATATGTATTAAAAGAATGTAAGTCTCTTTTGTTCATGCAAATGTTGGAAATTTGTAACAAATTTCTAAATTAGTAATCACAGCACTCTTGTGTGCCATATTCTAGAGATTTAGATCTTTTAATTAAGGTTTTCTTTCAGATACTACAGATTTTTTAATTTGGCAGCATTTTCTTGTGCTGGTGGTGAGAATAATGTACAAATGTACAAATGTTTAGATCAATTTATGCCCCTTTGATGAGCATACTTGCTTTATCTTTTGATATCCTTCAATAAATTCATACGGTTTCGAGGGACACTCTCACTTTGGGTAATATTATAGCAGGACTTGTAGTTTCAAAATGAATACTCAAATAGTGTTTGTGCTACAGCCATCCTCTGTTACAGCAACACCTGTCCATGTTATTTTCCCGAGTCAGTTCTTTTGTAGCCATTGTTGTAAGGTTAGACATGCTTCAAAGAAAAACATCTGCTAGTTTCCTAGTCGTCTAGGTTTGACTGACCACATCAACACTGTGTAGCTCCTTAGCATAGCATTTTAAACTGAACACTCAATGTTAGGCAGCAGTTCTTCACAGCCATTGAAGCGGTCAGGTTGTGAACAATTTAGGTATTATGATAAAGCTGTGCGCTACAAGTTCCTAACAGCTTCTCATGAATAGGATTTTTGGCAAAGTTTTGTAATGGTTGACCAACATCAATAATTGACATGAAAGAACTGGTTTCTGGCAGAATATGAATGGGTCATTTACTGCACATTTGTTCATCATTGGCCCTCCACCCCATTCCTGGGAGTTTCGTGTACCACACAGAATTGACACAACTCACAAAAAGTCCGAAAATTACTTGATGGAAAGTGTGCAAAGTAAAAATACATACAGCATTTATGAGAAAGTACAAGGACCTTTTGTATGCACGCATGGAAATACATGTGCACAAGTATACATATGTATATAAACTGATCCCATGTGGTCAGTATACATATAGTATACAGTAATGTATCCACACAGACACTTACAAACATACAAAGATATGCTTTCTCTGTTCTCTCTCTTTGCTTTGGGTCTGTGAGTTCCTTCTGGGCCATAGCAATGTGGACATTGATAGTTTCTCTTGTCTGACACTTTGGATTCAGTCCATGGTGGTCTTGCTAATTAGCTAATGAGCTGAATCGGGTATGTTTAATGAAGCAGAATGCTAAACTCTGTGGTCCAAAAGAACTGAAAGCTGACACATTTGCTCTAGCTAATGCTATTTACCTAATTTATTAAGAACTTACCTGGTGTCCCTGGAAGTCCAGGTTGTCCTGGAATCCCGTCGAGGCCAGGATCCCCTGGCAAACCTCGAACACCAGCAGCGCCTGGAAAGCCAATGCCAGGCTCACCAGCTTGACCAGGACGACCTTTCACCCCAGGAAGCCCAGGAAAGCCTCGGCCTCCAGGCACTGCAAAACCAGCATCTCCCTGCAGACCAAGAGAGAGAAAAGGAGAGAGAAAAAGAGAGAGAGTGTAATATTACCTGGTGTCTATTATGCTGCGTCATGCCTAAGATTGATGTCTGGATTTAACACAAATGTATATCAGACTCGATACAAATACACTATTGGTTATACACTATATTGCCAAACGTATTGGGACACCCCTCCCAATAACTGAATTCAGATGTTCCAATCACTTCCATGGCCACAGGTATATAAAATCAAAGACCTAGGCATGCACACTGCTTCTACCACCATTTGTGAAAGAATGAGTCGCTCTCAGGAGCTCAGGAATTTAAGCGTGGTACCGTGACAGGATGCCACCTGTGCAATATGTCAATTCACAAAATTTCCTCGCTACTAAATATTCCACTGTCAATTGTTAGTGGAGACGCACAGTGCGCCAAAGTCACCAGCTGTCTGCAGAGTCAATAGCTACAGACTTCCAAACTTCATGTGGCCTTCAGTTTAGCTCAAGAACAGCATGGAGAGCTTCGTGGAATGGGTTTCCATGGCTGAGCAACTGCATCCAAGCCATACATCACCAAGTGCAATGCAAAGCGTTGGACGCAAAGCATGCCGTGGTTTGCATCCAACGCTGGTGTAAAGCACGGCTCCACTGGGATTCATCATGGAGTGATGAATCATGCTTCTCTGTCTGGTAAACTGATGGATGAGTCTGGGTTTGGCAGTTGCTAGGAGAACGTTATTTACCTGACTGCATTGTGCCAAGTGTAAAATTTGGTGGATGGGGATTATGGTGTACGCTTGTTTTTAGGGGTTGGGTCTGGCCCCTTAGTTCCAGTGAATGGAACTCTTAGTGCTGCAGCATACGAAGACATTTTGGACAATTTCATGCCCCCAACTTTGTGGGAACAGTTTGGGATGGTCTCTTCAAATATGACTGTGCACCAGTGCAAAAAGGAAGGTCCATAAGGACATGGATGAGCGAGTCTGGTGTGGAAGAACTTGACTGGCCCGCATAGAGCCTTGACCTCAACTCAACAGAACATTAGAGCGGAGACTGCAAGCCAGGCCTTCTCATCTAGCATCAGTGTCTGACCTCATAAACGCTCTCCTGGAAGAATACTAAACCTCCTAAACCTTGTGGACAGCCTTCCCAGAAGAGTTGAAGCTGTTATAGATTCAAAGGGTGGGCCAGCTCCACATTAAAGCCTATGTATTAAGAATGCAATGTAATTAAAGTTCATGTAGTTACAGTTATTACAGTGCATTGAACGCTTTCAGCAAAAATGACATACACACTTTTCACAATCTATTATTATTTGTACATATTTCATAGATTTAGGTCTTTATCTTTGTAAGTGTCGTTTGGAAAGCGATTTGACAATAAAGGGATTTTGTAACTGTATATTAAGAAGACATTAATAAGAGCAAGGCAGGATGCATATTTAGTTAGATAAAAGTAAAGTAAGCCCTATAACCATGGTCTGAATTACAGGGGGTACAGGTGGGTAATGTACCCCCCGATCAAGACCCAGACCCCATCCAAAGAGACAAAACTAGCAGTTTGGGGGGGGGGTTCTAAAGAGTGTTATGAAGGCAGTACGGCCCAATTACGGAGGGGTAATTCACACCCTGACTGTAACAGTTATAACATGCTGACTATTATACAGCTGTTTGAAACATCTTATTTACTCACAGGTGGTCCTGCTGGTCCAGGGAAACCAGAGACTCCATCTCTTCCAGGTTTGCCAATTTCACCCTGGGGACCAGGTAGACCCTGCTGACCCATGTCTCCCTGCTGTCCTTGACCTCTTACAAAGTAAGTGTCACCCTTCTCTCCTTTACGCCCAGGAAAGCCTGACCCTCCAGGTCGACCCTGAAATGAGACACATGATGTCAGGCATGTTGTAACACTGTGGCAGAAAGTATCAACAATTATCTCTCCACCTCTAAAAAGAAGGTTTCCATACAGTTTGTATGTAACTGGTGCAAAGTCAAGTTTCAGAAAAATTTAAAAATGACTGTTCAAACACACTTCTCAGAAATGCTTCTTTAAAGAAGTTTAAGCAATGGCATTTTTTTCTTTGGCATCTCTCCAAAGGTCCATTTCTTTTTAAAGAGTGTACAGTGAGGTTACTTCTAACATAAGATAACATCAAAGCACAATTATTAGTGAATGCTTGGTTGAAGTCCCTTACTCTTGGGCCTTGTGATCCAGGGAATCCTGAAGTTCCTTGGTCACCAACTGCTCCTTTCCTTCCACTTTCTCCTTGGCGACCAGGGAGCCCTTGAAAACCTGGTGGACCTTGTGGACTAAAAGTTGTTCCACCCAAGCAATTACAGTCTCCAAGGTCCCCTACAATAACAGGATAAGTGCTACAATTTAATGACCAATGTCCAAATGTACATTCAGTTTATTTCCCAGCATATCAGTGGCTGCGTTAAGTAGCAGTTGTGGCAAGTTGTGTTCCTCACCTTTAATCCCTCTGTAACCTCTGTCTCCTGGTGGCCCTCTGATACCTTTTGGGCCTGGTGGTCCAGGTAAAGTATTTGTCGATGGACCAAATGGTGCTGACAAGATTAAGAAATGTGAAAATTTAGAATAAGAATGCTTTCATGTCTTCAACAACATTTCCGCAGACAGGGCATTTATTATTCATTATAGATTTGGACAGGTTAGTTAGCATTAACACTTATGTGTTCTGCCAAAAATAATCTTTCACAGTGAAAGAAAGCAAGTCTTTCCATTGACTCAGAAATGGAAATCGGTCAGTGCTTAAACATAAGCTCCTCATTTTGTGACAGAGACAAATACGACATGCTTTGTCACAAGCGTCTTCTTCATTTCTGACTTCATGAATGAGGCAGACACTTATTAAAGCATGTTTTGAATGTTAGGCTATATGCTTGATAATTGTGAGTTGGGGCTTTATTGCAAAGTATTTATGCAATATACCCACTAATTATGGACTACCTTTTATTATTTGACCCTTAGACCCCATAGTCACCACCAGGCATGGGCCAACCCACTGATCTTCGCCAGCAAAAAAAAAAAAAAAATACACAATCATCTCATTATCCTTTTTTTGACCTACAATTTTCTTACTTTACTCCAGTCATCACTAATTGTCCTGGCCATATAAATCTAAACAACTTTAGATCATTCAGGTCGTGACTGGCTCAGTTGTGTAGATTTGACCTGGATCTAAGTTCTGCAGGAAAAAATCATTAGGAACAGACTAATGACAACTTTTGCACAATTCTGTATTTTCTAATTTCTTAGCAATCACAACTGCAGTCCCTTCAAAAGTTGAGACACTTCAAAAACAGGAAAATATCTGACACTACATTTTATGTTAAATCATGTAATATGAATAGTAGACAGTATATAAGCTAATCATATGTAGGTTTCACATTTTGATCTTTTTTTTTTTACTAGATAAACTACAAAACTCTGAAAAAAAAAAAAGAAGTTATTTGCAGGGATGGCTTACCACGTTCACCTGGTGGTCCAGGGAGGCCTGGAGGTCCCTGTAAACCTACACCTCCAGGTTGACCTAAAGGACCATAGGTTGTACGACCAGGGTTTCCTTTCTCTCCCTTAGAACCGGGAGTACCCGGCAGCCCAGCAAATCCCGGAGTGCCTGAATGGGCAAAATAATTTAATAGCTGTAGCTATTAAATGTATTAATAGCTACAGTGTGAAACTGCTTCTGTATTTCAGTTATGTATATGTCTTAAACACAAACGCTATTGTGAAATATAACTGGCACCTGGGGTGGAAAATCCAGGAGCACCAGGTTCTCCAGGACGCCCTTCTGCACCCACATCCCCAGCTGCACCTGGAGGACCTTCAAAACCAGGATCACCTCTAGGACCTACTAGAAATCAGAAGAAAGGTATTTTTATATATCAGAAGAAGTGAGGGTGAGAAAGTTCTGAAAATAATCCAGTTATTTTACATGTTTAATGGGAAACACCAAGGCCATACATTTTGTGCATTTACCATTATTGTACTAAAGTCAACATTACATATGAAGCCTTATGGACACTAGATAAGATACTGTTCTACTCACCATCACTGTGAAAGCAAGTTATAAGAACATGCACTTTTTTACATCAAACCACACTGAACAATGATCACAATAACTGAATTATATTAAAAGTCGGAAAAAAACAGCGTAATGACTCTTCAATACAGGTGTATCAATGTGTGAACGCATAAGGTGGTGCAGCAAATACCTTTCACTGATTCCACATTGTCAGTAACAAACACGGGTGGGCCTTCTGGACCTATGTCTCCTTTGTAACCCTATCAAAAATTGGATAAAAAGGAGAATATTATATATTTTTTATTTCAGCCATGCCAGATTTAGGCTCTGCATTGCATTGCATTGCAAAACCCCTAGTGTTGAATTCACTCTTGCATACTCCTATGCACTCATTTATGTCAATCTTGAGTAACATAGTAACAAGACTTTAGGTGTCCATTTCCATGTATGTATTGTGCATGCACTATTATGCATTTTCTAGACTCCTGTACCATGATTAACTTCATACTCACTTTAGGGCCTGTAAAGCCGTCTTGTCCAGCAAATCCCGGGTCCCCAGGATATCCCTTTGGTACAAAAATCACAACAATAAGTTTGTAGTGGTGAAGGAGCACTGGCGCAACAGGTTTTATTATATTTATGCCTTACTTTTTCACCATCTTCTCCACGGGGTCCGTTCAGACCAGGAGGACCCTGCAAATTGAAATAAGTCAGCTGAGAGACATCTTTAATTGCATCAAAAATAGTTCTTAGGTCACAGACATTAATTGTGACCTCAATGGGGCAAAACTACTGAGACATAACCAAATGCTTATGTCAAAAAAAACCCAAAAAACAGAACCTTTAGCATGCAGACACACTCGGTACTTCTTTATCAGTTTTGAGAGATACTAGAAAAGCACTTACTCGTAAGCCTGGTAAGCCGAGAATTCCCTTCTCACCATATTCCCCCCTGAAACCAAACGGGCCCTGGAAGTGGAGAGTCCACATTCATTAAGAATGTATATCGGACGGAAGGGTGATTTCTTGGTTAAGGATTAAGCCTGATCCCAGACTACATTTTCCTCTAGGCTGCTGCGTGGTCCAGGACTAATCCCTGCTTGAAAAGCCGACCCTGTTAGGCCTGGGTACAGTGACTGTGGGAGGCTGCTAGAGGCCGCCAAGGGTTTTGATTTTGGATTCCTGAGCTTTTTTTTTTTTTGGATACTGTATTTATCCCAGAGGAAATTATTTCTCTGCATTTAACTGCATTCACCAAGTGAAGCAGTGGGCTGCCGTCAATGAGGCGCCCGGGGAGCAGTGTGGGGACGGTACCTTGCTCAAGGGTACCTCAGCCATGACAGTAGCAGTTGGGATTTGAACCCCAATGCCCTGACCAGCTGCCCAAATCTTTTTAGTTAAGTAATTATTTGTTTCAGCTGCCAGTGTGCTCACGAGCGATTGTGTTTAGTATTTAAGTTCGGTTTAGGTGGACCTTAGCTGTTGGTCCACTGTCAGAATACGCTGATGTTTGTGTTTCTTCTGACTCCTTTGGTTTTGGAAGCATAGAGTTTTGGTTTGTGGGCCCTCGTGCCTTTTAGTTTTCTTGTTTAAATGAAAAGAATCTAAAATGAAAGTCTGCAATCGCGCCTGCCATCATTGGGGAGAAGAGGGGAAATGTGACAGACCCTTGGTGTTTGTATGTGTCATGCTAACATTTATATCAAACACTGTTTTCCATATTCTATATGAAACAAGCCTCCACACAAAGCTGGCAAATAAACTTTATTGCCACACTTTATCATCACCTTTTATGTACACACATTATCCAGTTACCAAAGGGCAATTTTAGCACCAGTTTTAGCATGTTGTTCTTTGCATCTTTTGTTAGCCTAATTTACACTGTTCGTCAATGGTCAGGACCACCATAGAACTGCCAGTGAGTGAGTATTTTCATATGGGTGGGGAATTATTCTCAGCACCACCATAACACTGACATGTTAATGTCAAGTTAGTTTGTACCTGTGTGTGTGTGTGTGTGTGTGTGTGTGTGTGTCACTGCTGTGCTGAGCATGATACATAACCTGAAATACTTGTTCAGTGGTTGTTCTATCATACCAGAAAAATGAGGTAAAGGAGGGTATTAAAATGCAGAAAAACAGGTGGACCACAAACTCTCAACAAACCGAATATGAAATGTGGAATCTGAAGGATCTGGTAGATTTCCAAATGTAGGAATGATCTCAGATCCTTCGCCATGTGTTCTCTGGTCTCATTAAGCATGAGTGGAAGACTCAGAGCTGCACTTCCGATAAATTCTTAGTTATTAATATTTTAAGGGAAAGATCAAAAAGATAAATGAGGACGGAATAAATAAAGAATGCTTTTTGCTCATGTTTACCAGGGATGCTGTACGACAAACAAGAGCCCACAGAGAGATTACTTACTGGTGGTCCAGGTATTCCTGGGAGTCCTGGTTGTCCAGAATAGCCGACATCACCCTGCAAATTAGTGAGCAGGAGACAAAGAGACAATAAAGTCAGAGAAGGAAGGACTGAGATGGTATAAATATATTAAGACCAGTCCAGTTTGCCAGAGCTGTGTCAAAAATATTTTATTATATCTTAATCAAATGAATATTAAACAGGTGACATTTTCTTAAATGTATGATGGTGTTATAAAATAAACAGCAGATGTAGTGTATAAATGGCACCTGAGGTAAAAACAATCTTTCAAGACCAAAAATAAACCCTGTTAAACTTTACTCTTAGTAAAAAACATTCCACATACAACAGGGTGATATATAATATTTAACATGGTTATTTGACTTTTAACAACCACAAAACTATTTTAGTGCTCTACAGAACTATTTTTCTCAATCACAGTGAAGCAGGCAAAAAAAAAAAACATTTAGGCATTTATTAGAATAATCAGAAAGAGACTTTTTAAAAGAGAGTATGAAAAAGGCCAATGACTACAAATAATGAAGCCATTTTGATACTATATAAAACATTTTAAATAAGATGCAAAGAAATATTCAATTATTGAAATGGTTTAATGACACAGTTCTGTATATTAACACTGTCCTTGATAGGGGACTACTGAACAACCTTTTTAAGTGTAGAAAATATAAAACATAATATAAATAACAATAAAAAATAAATGAAAAACTGTAAATGTGTAACCCCACTAATTAGTGGAGATGAAAACCAGATCTAATGTGAAGTGGAAGTGGGGTAGAGCTGGAATTCAGTGTGATGGACAATGGAGATGACTACAGAAGAAGACAGGACTGTTGATAGACTTGGGATTTCCTGGCTCGGGACACGTCCTTCTTGATCTCTCTGAACAGCATCATCCCACAAACCTGAGCTCCTTTGTCTCCTTTTGGGAATCCAACTAACTCCACACCTCCATTGGCCAGTGGCCGGCCTGGATCGCCGGTCTGCCCCACGTCTCCCTGGATGCGGCAACCAAGGAAGAGAAAGTTTTTTTGTTTTTTATATGGGACACGATGGTGGGGACGGCTGGACGGAGGCGGAGGCGACGGGGCGGGTTGCAGGGTGGTTTGTGGTGAGAGTTTGGGGGGTTGTAGGTGTAAGATTGAGATTCAAAGACTGTGACCCCTGTTTGGGGTGGTGGGGAGGTCAGGGCGAGAGGGAGCTGTGAGGGAGACGGGGAGGTTTGCAGAGGCTTCACTAACCAACTGATCAACCATACCTCTTCAGGACATTATTACTATGTGGCCTTGTCATCAAACTCTAACTTCCCATTAGCAAGTTCACTTCCTCTTCCACTGTTCACTTTTATACCAACACACCTCAAATAATTATGACTGAACAACCGACCTGTTCATGCTTTGCACAAAAATGGGATCTTTCGTGGAAATTGTTGCAATGTTGGGCAAGTTTTACAGAACACTGGCAAAAATCCCCTTCAGCCTAACTGGTGCACACTAAAGCTTTTTTTCAAAATATCTAAGCTATCGGCGCTGAACTGCTACAACGTATGTTCAGAGTTGCTGCATAACATTGAGTTTCCAGTTTAACATGTTACGTCACTGATTAGCTAATACAAAAGAAGAGATCGGAAATGACATGAGGAATTATCACAATGCTGACATAAGCTCAGTGAAATGACAAATAAATGTGATTAAGATAAAAATAACTTTAGGTGCATGTGAAAGTTCATAATGTTTTTTGTCATTTAATTAAGCTAATATTGACATAGTAACAACATTATTGTCTTTTCCAGCATGACTAGCTTTGATCAAGCTTGATGCTGTAGCATTTTAAACTGGAAATGTTCTAAAGAAACACTGCAGCAGTCTGATTTGACGTTTTAACTGGGTGCCATTCAGCTTCTTATGAGACTGAGTTCTACAGTTTTGTGAGGTTGGTGCAGGGTTCAGTGGCTTCTCCAGGCCTCTCCTCTCCCGGAACGCGTCACTCTCGCCCTGGCAGAGCCCCTCCCTGGGCTGGTATCACCGCTCCCCTGTGTGTTACCTTCTCTCCTTTGTTGATAGTGCTTATAGCTGGCGAGCCTAACAAAGCGGCCGGAGCGCCCCTGAGTCCTGGTGGACCTGCATCCCCCTGAGATCCACAAGACACACAGAGTACACATTAGAGCCCAAGAACACGGGACAGAGAGTGGGTGGAGAGAGAGGGAGGGAGGGAGAGAGAGAGAGAGAGGGATGAGAGAGAGAGATAAAGAGATAGAGAGGAGAGAGAGAAAGTGAGAAAGTCAGAGAAATGTGAGAAAGAGAGAGAATTGGAGAGAAAGGAGCAGAGTACTGCAAAAAATATATTTTAGCAAGTGAAAACTCCTTCAGTGTAGTTTTTCAGACCCTAGCTTGTTATAAGAATATGACTGTTCATCAGATTCCTAAATATAATTTGATCATGTGAAATGTCTTATTGTATTACGTATTTATCTGCAATTAGATTAAGATCATATTACTGGATAACATCCCGAGGGAACATAGCATAAAATGTGTTGACGCTAAATGAACTGTTATATTAAACGTCCGGCAAAGTTTGAATGAAAATAAGATCTACACTCGGCTTTGAACAGGATGCCCTTTCCTTTCCCCCACTGCCCAAAGTGATGCCAGGAAGGGCATCTGAAAGCTGGTGACTAGTGTTCTCCTAAAAGTGCACTGAGCTGTCCAGTGATGTTACGCTAACAATAGTTTGAAAAGATGTGGTGATGCTTTACAGGCCCTGGGAAAGCATATGCTAGCCATCACTCTCCCAGTGTTGGTGGTGTTGTGTGATCGGGGGAGACCAAGCTAATGGGTGGTACTGGGCATGACTGAAGTGGCAAGAAAACTGGAGGGAAAAAAATCTTTGAGAAGTGGAGGGAAAAGAGTGAAATATACCAGTGGTGTTGTTGACTATGCCTTCAGTGTCCACGACTAAAAACTTTATCCAGCTGTTTAAATGTGACATCAAAATGTAAATACACTTCTTATTTATGCTACTGCTAAGATGTCTATCCAGGCATCGCTGGCTGAACAAACAAATGGACAGACAACAGCTAGACAGATTATCTGCTTGCTATAATTATACAATACAGTTATACTCGCTAGATTAGTCTAGTCTGTTGCTAGTTTTTGGTTTGGTACATTTTTAGCCTTACCTATGACTTCTAAGAAGACTGCTGATGTTTGTGTGACCGAAGATTAGATGCTACGTTTACACTGAAACTGAAGGATTTTAGCAAAATACTGGCCATTTTTTAGTAATAGGGTAGGCTTTGTACATGCTTGTTGTGTGCAACAACATTAAACTGCTTTTAAAAATAATACAAATAATAATAAATCAATAAAAATTTGGATTTAGGTTCCCTTGGGGTTTAAACCCCAAACAGATATGGATTAAAAAATTATGCAATATTCTTACAACAATAGGATGAGATAATATAAGATAAACCTTTATTAATCCCACAAGTGGGAAATTAGCAACATCATAAGGATTTCGGTTTCACTTGCAAAAATATATTTTTTTCTGAAGAGTGTTAATGTAGGATAAGAAGCTGTCACTGAAGCATGAAGAAGTGTGTGGGGAGGGGGGCAGGAGGGAATGAAATGAAAAAAACCCCCAAAACTGTATTATAAAGAAAAACGGGGAAGAGGGCAAAGAGCAAAGGCAGGATGTAAAAAGAGAGCAGAAAAGTTCCCGGGAAGAAGGTGTGGAAGTAAAGCAAAGAAATTTATTTAGAAAGAAAAGACAGAGAGAAGATAGAAAGAGCGGGCTCATTTTTCAATGTATACTCTTCAAATAAACCAATTATTATGAAGTTAACAAATTACTATTCTGGCACTCATTGACACTTGAATCCAGTCAAGCTGAATTGTCACAATGTAACAGGTTTAAACATAATAAGCCTATTTTTCACATACATTTCATTTTGAGTGCCTTGACTTAAGAGATAATAGCATGCTTAACATCTTTTTAATTGTTCTTTTGAAAAGATTGTTAGTGTTTATTCTAATTGGGGAAAAAAAACAAAAACCACAATTCCCACAACCAAAGAGATCCTATTCCGACAGATCAAAGGAAATTAAGTCACACAGGAAATGGGAGCGGATGAATACAGACCCAGCACAGTAAGGTGGCTGGCTGATGCATAAAAATGCAACACAGTAAAAAGCCAAACACACAAAAAATCCTAGCTAATGGGTTACTGTTGTTGCACTCTTATGTCTGAGCTGGCAACCTTAGGCACAGGATGTTATGACGTTACGACAAAAACATGTTTTCAAAATGCCATAATGTAATTTTTAAAGAAGAATCTTTGACCCTTTTGTGCTGTGCAACAAAAGGATGCTGTACATGCCACACTTACACAGAATTAAAGACACTGCATGTATTCAAACAATAACTGTGAGAAATTTCAGCAACTCTTACAATGTACACCAATTATTTTAAGGCATAGGATTAACTGTAAAGCCTTCATTATATATCAGTCATGCTATTTCATTCGAATATAAGCATCCTTTAAAGGTGACAGTCTTCATACTATGAAGTAGATGCTTGGAAATAAGTAGATAAGAGATAAGAGTGCATAAAATAACATGGGGGTGATTAAAGGAGGATATTGGGGATTAAAGGAGCATGCATGAAATTAGTTGGGCAACTCTGATGCTGCCTTTGCTTTAAAATAGAGTTGAACCAAAAATGCTAATGAGTGCAGTGAACGAATGCTAGATAGTCAGTTAGTGATCAGTTAACATGACGTCAAGGAAAATGGAAACATTCGCCTTCATTCACTGATTAGCACCATTTGGTTGAGGTGTCCCATTAGTGATCATGGGGTACTGGATCAAACCCTTTCAATCACATGCAACACCATCCCATTTTAAAACACAGAGCATCCAGATTCACACATGCATGCATAAACACACCATTATACGTAAGGCACAGTCTTTGCTTGAATTTCCCACACAACAGCTTATGGAGGAAGAAACATTTAGTATATTAAATGGTCAAGTAGTAAATCTGCCAAAGTAAACAACAACAAATAAGTAGTTTGTTAGTGTTGGTGGTTAAAAAAGTTACCTTCTCGCCTCTCTCTCCTTGGTAACCCTGACCAGGATTTCCCTAGAAAAAAGCAGACGAGCTGAATAACAGTCTTTAAACAATAGTCCGGTGAATCCACTATGGTCTGTGCTAACCTTAACCAACAAACAGTAAAGGACACTCAACTCGACTCTCTTGTAACTACAGGACAGTTTTTGTGAAGTACCTTTTGGTCACTTGGAAAGATGCAACATCATGGTGCAAAAGTGCTCTAAAACACAGGGTGTACTTGTTATATAACTGATGAATTTTTAAGCAAATCACCAGTCTTACACATTCTACTGCAGTATTGTAAAACAATTTGCTGCCCCCTACTGGAAAATGAGGGCAATTCTGATGTCTGAAAAAAAGAGCCCATGGTCAATTAAGTTAGTTAGTCCTACAAGTGGGAAATTTGCATTGTCATGGCAGAAAGTGGACAGTAGAAAGATAAGAGCAGCAAAAATTAAAAACAATAGAATAAAAACTATACCAACTGCACAGTATAAAAGTACACTATACAAACAATCTAGAAATACAAACATGGATGTATGTATTGAAAAATATATATGTGTATATATGTATATATATATATATGTAAGTATATTTATATAGTTAAATAAGTATATATGTGTATGTACACATTGAGTATGTATGTATATATGTACAGAGTGGATATATAAATATATGTAAGAACACAGACACACACACACGTGCAATGGAGTGACAATGCATTCACAAAAACAGTAATAATGCACCAGAAGAGTTATACATTATAAATTGCACATTTATAAACTCCTCTGGTACATTATTACCTGTGATTTAAGGGATCATATCCATTTCCCTTTGTATTAAGCAGGCCATTTTTGTTACTGTGCCTTTGAGGTGGATACATACATGACCTGCTTATAATGGCTGTACGGCATTGCACTTCATTCAAAAAGAATCTAGAGGTTTTCCACATTATATCATTCTTTGAATGTAGAATGCACACCTTTTACATAAGAGCAAGCATGAAAAAGAAGTTGATGAAGTAATTTAAGATTTAGTATGATAAGTGTAAAACACAGAACAGTTCTATAAACTCCCAAAAGGGGCGAATATTTGTTTGTTAAAAAGGTTTGTACATAGATACATGACTCCAAAGAGGAGTACTGTAATGTATGCATAATATCGTAGGGGTTGTACTGAAGGAAAACAGATCATTTTAAGGATAACTGTCATAGCAGCTAAGAAGAAAATTACTATAAAGTCACTCACGAGTGAACTTCCCAGAAAAAGTGAATGGCTAGATTTTGTACAGCAGATATTACAAATGACTTGTGCCCCAAAACTGATGGAGGCACAGTTTAAAAAAAAAAAATGGCAAAAATGGGTAGATAATAAATAATACCCTTGTAAAAAGTATAAAGACATTGGACTTGTCGTTATTATGACCATTCACTGTGAAATAGTGCTATTTGTCATATATTAACTTTGCACCGATGCTTTAACTAGTGCAAGCTATTTAAAAAGGAACATTACGCACTGAAACACAACTTGTATGAATGATGGGGCTACACTGCTCTGAGCTAAATAGATGCCTGTGGAGTCAATGGCACATTTTGAAAGTTTAACAATATTTACATCATACATCAAACTGATTCATATCTCTAACACACCTGTTAAAGTAGTACATACTCATTTGAGAAGCCACTGAAAGAAGCAACGTGATGCTATAATCAACGTAAAATCTCCAGCAGAACGCTATGGCCCTGACCATTTGTACATTGTCTTCAGTTCAAAATCAGAACAACACACATTGACTCAGTTTAGACTGCACACGCTAAGCAATTGGAAGGAAATGCAAGTAAGTGTAACTTGTTGGGAGTCAAATATATACTTTGTTCTAATCTAATTTGTTATCTCAAAGATCAATCTCAAAATGCTTCAGTACATGCCCTCTTCCGACTTACTGTCGTTCCAGGAGGACCTGGTGGACCAGGAGGGCCCTATAGAAAGAGGGAGAGATTACTGAGATTATTGAAGGCATTAGTGTAGATATTCAAATCAGTAAATTATACCAGTCACTGGCACGGTCACTTTGAATGTATTCAGAAAGAATACTGAAAGTAGGGTACATACAGGGAAACCAACGGGACCGAAAGGACCAATTGGACCTGACGGACCAGGAGGACCAGGAGGACTCTGTGGACAAAACACGTTAAACATAAGTGAGCAGTTTCATTGACTCTAGTATGTCCCAAAATACTTACAGAGACCTTTATGTTCTTGCATTCTCTTTACTTTTAATAACTGTCTAGCACTGGTAGTTTTACATTATTCCAGAATAAGGCTGTCCCTATCAACTACATTATTAATCTCTCAATTTTGATAAAACCCACCAAACAACAAACATTTGACTTGATGCACAGCTTTCTAAAAAATTCCAGAGTACTTTACAGAAAGCAAGAAAACCTTTTACATGATAAATGTGTGTGGGTCCATTTGTGTCCTCATCAAGCAAAGTGTGAACAAATAATGGCTAGTTAATTGAGAAGGTGACCATGCAAGTATTATTTAATTTTTTATAGTACTGGTTTCTTATTTTACACAACAACCTTTACACATTATGAAATCAACTAACCATTCGATCAAACACCCAGTTTCAGTAAGAATAGAAGTATGCATTTTGATGGATGTATTACCGTGATGCCAATAGGAATATACACTGGCTCTCCTTTTTGCCCTTTAATGCCAGGTAATCCCTAAAACAAACATACAAACAAACAAAAATTGTCAGTTGACAGCTTCACTCTGACAGTCTCTAAGCTTTAGAAAATAATGTATCTGATTGCTTGACAGTAACAGGTTGTTATTCTGCACACTTACTGGAGCTCCAGAACTGCCAGGGAACCCTGGAAATCCTCCTGGGAAGCCAGGGTCTCCCCGTGTTCCATTACAGCCGTCCGCTCCTGGAGGTCCTCGCGGCCCTTCCTGGCCAGGGTGACCCTATGGAAGCATTTGGTTAAACTACAATGCCCATGAGACAGGACTGGTGGCATCTAGACAGGTTTTATAAATGAAGACCACTAGTGGTGACCATCTTTGTGGTACACAATAAAATGCTGTGGTCACTCACTGCAGGACACAATCCCTGAGGCCCAACCAATTAGGTTTTTAATCGTTAGCCTCATCACTCTGAGATCATTATACAGTAATGCCACGCCCATCAATGGTCTGGAGTCCACAAGAACATAACTGGCCACACTTTGCTAAGTTCAGGGATATGCCTCAAAATTATTGACCATGATAATCGATCACACGCTACACATGTGGCAGAGATTGGAAATTGCCATGGTATTCTTTTAACCATCTTGGTTCACAGGTATAAGAACATGGAAATCAGTAAATCTACTCACAGGAACGCCATCATTGCCCGAAAATCCAGGAACACCCATTGGACCCTGTATTTAAAAAAATAAAAAAATAAATAATACTGAACGGCAGTCTTACAGAAAAAAAGTCAAGAGAAATGACTCAAAGGAGCACTTTAAAAAATGCATGGACATACCGCATTTAAATGATAAGAAATGTGTACTCAATATTCAATTTGAAATTTAAAATACGCTTTCAGAAAACCTTACCTTATCCCCTTTTTGTCCAGAGGGTCCTGACCGACCAATATGGCCTTTTTCTCCATTAGGCCCCACAGGCCCTGGGCCCCCACTGAAGCCGTCTGACCCATTGGGTCCTGATGGCCCCAAAGCACCAGGGCGACCCTGAGAGGAGGAGAAAGGACAAGAGATAAGAAAAGAGCAAAGCTTGCTTACAAATGTGCGTTCATGTTCTTCAGGGAGAGTGAGATATTGTGTATTTGGCAGTTAAACAGAAAACTATCTAAGTAGAAAGCTCATGATGTGGACCACTGGAATTTGCGGGGGAAAGTCCGGTATCTGGTACACTTGCTGTGAGATACTTAAATAGTATCTACAATCCCATTTCACTTCTGGGGGTTATCATGGCAGAATCTATGGTCAGCCAGAGCACTGGGCAACTTTAATAATTAAAAATAGTCAGTGCTCATTGTGTTTATGGCCTGTGACCGTGTGTGATCATATGATTTTTATAAAGCATATGAGGAGCACCTTTATATTATCTTTATAATATCTTACATACCTTAAAGCATAAGCTAGTGTTACAACGCTTCTTTTGCTTTAGCATTTTGCAGTTTCATGCTGTCAGTTATCACAGGCAATTCATTAAAATGGTTTACAATAGTGAGTCTGTTATGTGAGCAATTAACAAAATAATGGCCACGTAATAAAGGTCTGTGATTGCTAGTAGTAAAAGGAATGCCAGGGGTCCTGACTTTGGTCTGCCCGAGGTCACAACTGAGCACCTGGATCACAGTGTCCTGTAGACAGACTGAGAAAATCTGTTAATATGTTGTTTTGTAGGCCCTGAAGATAAAAGAGTGTCTCCTGCATTATGTGCTATAAGTCTGTCTGTCTCCTTGCTAGTCACTGTTGGCCTGATTCAAACAATCATTTCAAACTCCTGACTGAGGCTTTGAGACCCGCCTATAAGAAAGCGTTCGGGTGCCAAACCACAAGGTGGCAACATTGGGCAGTGATTTCCTTTTCCCACACAGTGTCTCTTGCTCAGGGTATGTTTGACACGCAGCAGTAAAAGGGAGCGGTGATTTATTGCTCTCTGAGCAGAAGTGGATTTACAGAGCGACTGACAGATGCTTGTTAGATCATTTTAAAGTCCACACTAGGGCAGAGAGAGTGTGAGTGTTTGAGTGTGTGTGTGTGTGTGTGTGTGTGTGTGTGTGTGTGTGTGTGTGTGTGTGTGTGTGTGTGTGTGTGTG
>JBBJLS010000011.1:39857-53937 GCA_037577275.1 Bryconaethiops microstoma
CAAGGTAAGAATAATCATTGCTGTGTTTGAACAGCAGTGTAACATTTCGTGGAGATTATGCTTTTGTTAAAAAAATAAATGCGGGTCTGATGAATATAACTGTACTGACCTTGTTGGACAGGGTGAACCTGGCTCTCCTGGTTTCCCTGGGCCCCAAGGGTTAAAAGGTAATACAGGATCCTCAGGTCTTCCAGGTTTACCTGGTAACCCTGGTCCTAAGGGTGATACCGGCATCCCAGGATTACAAGGTACAGTACAACAAAGTCCCTTTCCATCACATGCTGTCAACAAGGCACTATATGTTCTAGGATATACAAAGTTATTTAAAATGTCAAAAGTGTAATGCTTTTGTTGGCTTTAGGTATGCCCGGTTTTACTGGTCCTAAGGGTGCGGATGGAGCTCAAGGTCCACCTGGCCCAAGTGGATTTGCTGGACGGCCAGGAGACCCTGGCCCATCTGGCCAAGCAGGTTTACCTGGAGAAAAGGGTCAAGCTGGTCGTGATGGATTTCCTGGACTCGCAGGAGCAAAGGGAGACCCAGGTAGGCCAATGCAAGTGATGTATACAATAATATAATAAGAATAACAGTACGCTCATATACGAAAATGGAAACCTATTTGAAATGAAAACAACTGTGAGTCATATGTGTCTCATAGATGTGATCTAAGGTCTGTTTGTTTTTCTTCTGTGTAGGTCCTCCAGGTATTGGAGGTCCAGGTCCTCCTGGTTTCCCAGGATTGCCAGGTAAAGAATTTCAAATTAATAAAATTAATGATTGATTAATAATAAAAATAAATATGCAAATCTGTCACCCCAATTTTGTCTGTTTCTCTCAAAAGACAATAAGAAAGGAATATAGTTTAGTTTACTGTACTCTTCTGTTAATCTTACAGGTCCCAAAGGAGACCTGGGGTTTCCTGGATCACCTGGTGGCCCTGGTTACCCAGGACCAAAGGGGGATCCAGGAATGCCTGGCCCACAAGGCCTCCCAGGTGTACAGGGGAACCCCGGTCCTCCTGGCCAGTCCCTACAGGGGCCTAAAGGGTCCCCAGGTCCTCCTGGTATGACTGGAAGACCCGGTAAGCTGCCCTGTCTTATACTTCTATTCTAGAGTGTCTGACTGCTTCTGGAGAGTTTTATTCCTCAGAGTTTAAACCCAGTCCTAATTAAGAACCCTTTTTTAATGTTCAAATACTGAGCTTGATAAACTGGCCGGCGTGTCTGTGACTAAACTCTGCAGGGCATTAACTCTCCAAGAGCAGGGTTTGTCTTGTTGATTGACTCTGCTGTTTGGTTCTCCCAGTATTAAACCTGTTTGTATCTTTCTGCAAACAGAGATAAAAGAAAATCATGCAGTCAGTAGTTTAAATATCAACCACATTATAAATCAGACCATGTGTGGACACATTGAACCAGACAGCAGAGTACCATTCACCATGTTTAATCGTGTGACTGTCTTGCATGGGATGTTGCACAAATCAGCACAGAGTGTTTTGCATCCATGTCACCTGCACAAAAGAAACAGACATCACAAAATCATAGAGCCCTGCACATACACAGTGTCTCTTGCGTTCCCGTGCACGCAAATCTTCCTGTCACTCCCTTCTCCTCAGTGTATGTGTATATCAGAAATGTGTGTAAGGTTGAGGGGTTTGCACGCACCAATCAGTGTGTGCCCGACCAGGGCCTGATAAGCATGGACTGATCCACAGTGTCTGTTAATGTTTATTTTGTTGTTTTGTTCATCCATCCCTCCTCATGTGTCCTCACCACCACAACCCCCCCACCCCCACTGGGCTCTTGGGGAGAGAAATCTTTGTAATGTCTCCACAGGATTGTGTCTCTGGGATCACCAATTATGTGATGTCAAGTGGTTTTAGTTGTATGTGTGTTTCCACCTGCATGAGGACGGTGTTTTGTGTTCTAATGTTAAATAAATGTAAAGCCATCACAGAACTGTCCAAAATGGGCTCCATCAATTGGATTGAATTGGACTGAGCAAGTAGTTCTCTTACAGTGTTAAGCTTTAATGGGCTCCAATGGATAGACTGGTTCCCTCTATGAATATTGGTATAAAACAAACCTTTACTGCTTGTAAATAAAACCTAATTAATTAATAAAAGACATGTAAAACTGAGACAAAGCGAAGACCCCAATTTTGGGTAGTGTCTGTCAGGCTAAATTTTTGCCCAGATGCATTCTGGGTATGACATGTACCTCCTGTTTCCTACGACACCCTCCTGATGACGCCTAATGGTGACAGGACTGGCAGGTCAGATCCTTCAGAGATATACAGATTCTTTGATTTATGATATTTACTTTTTTTTCAACTGTACAACAGTATAGTATTTCCAACGTAGATTATTAATCTATTGCTTTGCATAGATACTGATAACCTTGAAGTAATATTAGGGCTTTGTGTCTAACCATTTTTCCTCAATCCAAGTGCTGTTGTACAGAACATGAATAGAGACTTACTTTGCCTCTTTGGGAATATAATAAGAACACACTCATCTGTCTCAAATGCATTTTACATAATTATCAATTAATAATGGCCAAAGAAAATTTCTTACTCCTTTTTCAGGTTCTGAATCTGAATCAGACAACTTGATTGATCCCTGAGGAAACTGCTTAAATGTATATACTTATCATTGTTTTAGAGCATGCTAATAGTTTTTTCAACAGCCATTTAATTATTTTAATTGGCACGGTCACTTGCAGAAGCTGAGGTAGCAATTTAAGAATTCTCAGCCCCCATTTTATAATACAACATAATTTAATGTGATAAAAGGACTTTGGTTGAGGAAATCAGTCAAATTGTTTATAGTAGAGAATATCATTACATTACAGAACATTGCTGTTTTAGAGTGCTTTTTCTTTTTAAATTGCATGTGGAGTATTGCCAGGTTCAAAACATTTTAGGCACATGTAAGACGAATTTAATATTTGCCATGAATGTTCATGTGAAAGCGCTTGGTTACTCAGTGGAGGCAAACACAAAGATCATCATTGTTTTTGCAGTTTGTGTTTCCCCCAAATGATGAAACCTCGCTGATGCTACCTTAACTATGATGCTCTGCTAACTTTTGCTCTTGTTTTAAATCTGCATTGTGCTACCGGGCTCTCTCTCTTTCTCTGGAACTTTGGGAACCTGTTGACCCCAATATAGGTCCTCCAGGTTAGATGCCTTGGTTTCATGCCCACCATGATGGTTCTCTGCACTTTTTTATATTTGTAACACTGTTTTATGAGGTTAGCTGCTGGGTTGCACTTTTATTATGTTAATGTTTTAACTTTCTTTTTTTTCCCAAGGAGTTTATAAAACACTCATTAACCATGAACTACAAAACACCCGTAACTGACAGAAACATATATTTTCGGTTACACAGAGCATTCAACATCCAATCAAACATTAAAATATCGTTTGTATGATTTTTATATTTTCTTGGCAAGGTCTGTATTGTACCACTGTAGATGTTCTGATATGAGGTTAAAAGAAGTAAGTGGTTGCATTTAATGGCGACCAGAAGGATAAACGCCACTTTTATCTCGGCATCGTGAAGGTCCCCCTGGTCCAGAGGGTCCCCGTGGACCTCCAGGAAGTGGAGGGCAAAAGGGCGAGAAAGGCCTCACAGGAAGTCCCGGAATGCCAGGTTCACCTGGACAGAAAGGCGACATTGGACCTCTAGGCCCTCCAGTAAGCTACAGGATGAGTATGACATAATAGTGGAGAAATGTTTAATTGGGATAACTGTGTCAACTAAGTAAGTAAAACTACTCAGTAAAACCTGACACAGCTAGTTTTGTATCTGATGTACATCGCTCTGGATAAGAGCGTCTGCTAAATGCCATAAACGTAAACGTAGCTCACGTTTTAACCAGGTGTGTTCAGTTTTCTTGCGCTTGTGGATGAGATGACATACATCTCGTGACATTCTGTCTCTCTTGGGCAGGGCCCCACTGGCTTCCCTGGAGTTAATGGACCTAAAGGAGACCTGGGTTTGCCAGGTGCTCGTGGATTTCCAGGTCAGTCAAATCTATAAGCCAAACTGCAGCACTGAATTCCCTCCAGTCGGTATTCAGCATGATTTAATTTATCACATTATCTGCTGTATGTCTACTCGCTGCAGGATCTAAAGGTGTGGCTGGTCCCCCCGGACTTGCTGGTCCACCTGGTGATCCTGGTGACACTGGACCTCCAGGTGAGAATAGCATCAAGTGTTCTTTGCAAAGCCATCACTTCCTCATATCCAAACAGCCCCTTTCATGTTTCTCTGTTAATTTTCTTCTTAGGCCTTCCTGGTAACCCAGGTATAGTTCCAGGACCCTTTGTGGTGAAGGGTGAGCAAGGACCGCCTGGTCCCCCTGGCCTACCAGGACCACAAGGTCCACAAGGACCTCCTGGGCTGAAGGGTCTGTCAGGTCAGTGTTACATATAGTGCCTAATGAACTTCTGCACTGGTAGGAGCAACATAGTTGATCTCATGTTTGTGACTGATCTCATAGGTCCGCCTGGTTCCCTGGGTGACCCGGGTCCTGATGGAAGCCCAGGATTCAACGGCCCACCTGGAAGGAAAGGAGACACAGGACCAGCTGGAAATGCAGGTACAGTCTTGATACTTGTATTATGTATAAGTGTATTTGTGTAAACTGACTGTAATATCTGAGCATGTATTCCATTGTAAAGAGGAACAGTTTCAATCTATTTCTATATGGCCTCCATCTATATTGTGAAAAATCCAGCATTGCTCTTAAAGAAGTCTGAAGGATTCAGATCATAAAATGTTTGTATCAGGTGTCATTCTTCTGATCCTCCTCATGATGTTTGGGTCTTAGGAGAACGAGGTTTCCCAGGCCCTCCTGGTGCAGATGGCCCTCCGGGTATTCCAGGCCTTCCAGGTCATGGCTCAGTTGCACATGGATTCCTGATTACGCGGCACAGTCAAACTACAGATGTGCCGAAATGCCCAGAAGACACCACACCAATCTATGATGGCTACTCTCTGCTCTATGTGCAGGGCAACGAGAGGGCCCACGGCCAGGACCTGGGTGAGAAAACAAAAAATTCATCCATGTCGTCCATGGACTCTCCTATACAGTGTGGCACCACATTCCTTATAGACTGCTATCAATAAACACCCCTGAAACAGCACTCTTGAATGGAGATGTGTTGTGAATAAAACCACTGCACATACACATAACCAAAGAAGAGTTTTAATGCAAAAGTATTGTCACACACGTTTATTTCTCTCCCCTGTCCTCCACTCCTCTCTTTGCCCCTCTCAGGTACTGCTGGGAGTTGTCTAAAACGTTTCAGCACCATGCCTTTCATGTTCTGCAACATCAACAATGTGTGCAATTTCGCCTCGCGGAATGACTACTCCTATTGGCTGTCCACTCCTATGGCTATGCCCATGAGCATGGCCCCGATCAAGGGAGAGAACATCAAGCCCTACATTAGCAGGTAAGAGACCGACAAAAAGACAAGTGCACAGACACGCATAATGCAAATAAGTATGAAGTGCCTCAGTTAAGTTCTATTTGGCCAAAAAGTTTCATAGTTTTATATCATACTTTGTTCTGTGTGTGTGTGTGTGTGTGTGTGTGTGTGTGTGTGTGTGTGTGTGTGTGTGTGTGTGTGTTTGATTGTTCTATGTGTGTGTGTTTAGGTGCTCTGTATGTGAAGCTCCAGCAATGGTAATTGCAGTCCACAGCCAGACTATCCAGGTGCCAGAATGTCCAGAAAACTGGGTTCCTCTGTGGATTGGCTACTCCTTCATGATGGTACACAACACACACTCTCAGACTCACCATTCTTTAAACATGACCTCGTTTTTAAAGACAAGTATCTGTAGGAAATCTGAGAAAATTGGAATAATGACCAACATATGCAGAATTTAAGGATGAGTCACTAAAACCATGAATCGAATATTTTTTTAACACTTGTTTTTCTTTCTTTCTCTCTCCCTCCTGCAGCACACTAGTGCAGGTGCGGAGGGCTCTGGTCAGGCCCTGGCCTCTCCTGGCTCCTGTCTGGAGGATTTCCGCTCCTCTCCTTTTATTGAGTGCCATGGCCACGGGACCTGCAACTACTACGGCAACTCCTACAGCTTCTGGCTGGCCACTGTCGACCAGAATGAAATGTTTAGGTAGCTAACAGGATTCAGAATATATGTCCTGTTGTTTTTGTGGCACATAGTGGATAGGAGTGACATTGGTACTGAGAAAAACGTGCTCCTAAAACAGCACTTGTGACAGAAGCAGATATTATACCATGTATTTAAGGCATTGAGATCAGTTACTGTTTTTTTCCTCTTGGCATTGTTTAAAATAGGCATGGAATGTTTAGAAACACGCCCATTGACCCTGGGATAGGCGCCGGGTAGCCATGACCCTTCTGAGGATTAAATGGTTACAAACAATTTATGAATGTTGAGAAGCAAGCTTCTCGAAATTTTGGGGGATTTTTTATTTTAACACTACACTGTCTGTGTGCAGACGTCTGACTCATTTCTATCTGTTCCCATCAGGAAGCCACAGTCAGAGACGCTAAAAGCAGGGAACCTCCAGACACGCGTGAGCCGCTGCATTGTTTGTATGAAGAGGACGACGTAACATAGCGATGCTAACACAAACACTAACATGGCCCCTTGCCAGGGATCAGCCATCACCACGGCGACTGCAACAGTTACGTCGACGACAGGTGGAATTCCAATGGTGCATTATCTTCAAGTTCAACTCTATGGTGCTACTGTGCAACACAGCAAAAAATAAACTGAAAAAATAACTAGTCTTTTTTCTAAGAAGTACCTCAAAAAGGAAAAAAAAAATCCAGAAAGGTGCCATGACGGATGAGCGATAAAGTGCATTTTTTTTTTCCCAATCTTTTCCAAGAGATTGTCTTTAAAAGAATTCTTCTCTTCACAAAATGTTTGGTGTTAGTATACATTTTTGGAGAGAAGTGCTTTTTTTTTTTTCTTTTCTTTTCAGGAGTGGATTTGTCTCCGTGTTACCAAATCGGCACTTTGAACATCAAAGAGAAAAATGCACTGAACATTAGCGAGACTGCGTTTTTTTTAATGCTTTCATTTTCTTTCTCCCTCTTCTTGGTGGTAATAACACTGAATATCCAAGAATTTTTAACTATAGGCCTTTTATCTCTTTTGTAAGTAATAAAATGTGTATATTGTGTAAAACACCTTTTTAGTGTAAAACATTAAGTGATACTTTACAATGAATTTCTGGGTTCTTTGGCTCCTGTTCATTCACTCACACCTCATTCACATGCTAGCTCACTCATTCACTTACATAAATACTTGTACAAAGTAAACATGCTTCAGATGAAACAGTATTTTATTTGATATGTTGCTATGCTTGAATTTTTTCATACCATAATTAATACTCCTCATAAGGTAACTACTGATGTCTACTAATTTTGGACATCGTTTTTCTTGGAAACCCCCCAGTTTTGAAGCCCACCAAAAGAATTGATTAATCAGATTGTGAAAGCAATTCCTGTTGAAATCAGTAGAATATTGGAAAAGTGAGTTTCTTTAGTTTCTGCTGGGTCTTATGTCACCATGTACCACAGTGTGGTTCATATTGTACATACTGCCAACAAGAGAGCCAATTCTAGAGCCAATGATTCCTTTGACTGGTTTCAAATCTTTTTTGAATTTAAGTCATCATAGGTTGCAAGAATGTGTATTTCAAATTCTGTTTGTTATGTTTATTATCCAGAAGTTGTTATAAACTTTTAAGAGACTGAAATAAAGAAATCTTTAAGTCCACATATGTTTGTGTCAGCATAAACATTTCTGCAGTATTCATTGTTGCCTTGTTTCAAAACTCTGCAGTATCTGCAAACAGCATTGCCAATAAAGTTTTTATGTGTTGTAATGGTAACTTGACAGTGTTACATTTTGATTGAAAGGGTCTTTTTTTTTTTAACTAACTGCTGAAACTGCTTGAGGAAAATGCACTTGCATAGAAAGGCCACTAGAGGGAGGAACACTGATTAATTTAGGTGTAGTACAGGAACTTTTTTGACTCCTGACCAAAGTTTGGGAACTTCGGGCATAACCTTTAACATTGACTCTGACCTGAGTATCTGTCTGCCAACAAGGATTTGGGTGTGACAGAATACCTTCCTGATGACTAATCTTGGAAGTTTACCACATGCTTCAATATGACTGAGCTGTGCACATTGCCAGTAGACGAGTTACCGCTAACTAAGCACTTCCTTACATAATGTCCGCTCCAGTGTGTAGCCTTTTGCACATCAGTGGACATTTCAGATAGCACTGTTGAGTTCCATATTGAGTTTAACTAAATTTTGAATTAGATATTTTATTTTTTTTTGTCAGTGTTCACATTTGACTTTGTTCTTTTGCACAGATTGGTTTATGACTAAAAGCGGACTAAGCTATGAGCTCAGGGGAAGTTGGCAACTCCTTAATAATCTGTATTAGAGACAATTGACTGAGGATTGTCCATTATATTTGGCTGCTAATCCATCAATAGGATCATGTGGCAGGGATAGTGATCTTAGCCTGTCATATAGAGCGGCTCAAAAAGGTAGCCTGTAAAGTTTCAGCTTTATTGGTCAAGTAAGGCCTGATAAAGTTATTTACGTTCTAGAACACCTCCTATAGAATATTTGGCACCAAAACTGGTGAACTAGAATGTTCAAGAGGTTTAGAAGTGGTGAAGGTAACTGAGAGCAGTAGACATGTATTTAAACTAAGCTCCACCCCAAAATAACTAACTTTTGATGGCCATATTATTCACAAATGTTCTTCTTTCTTTGCTTTTCTTTTACATTTACCAACATTCAGATTCTTTCTTAGAGAGATGACACTCTTGCCTGAGCCAATTTTAGCTGCTGAGGTTAATCTTTGTCCAAGCAAATTATTAATTGGCATGTAGCAGCATTAATTGGTATTATTCATTTGTGTCAGCAAATGCATTCTCTTTTTAACCCTCCTATTGTGTTCCGGTCAAATCTGACCGATTTTCAAATGTTCTCTCTAGAAAATGCAGTTAATTTCCATGACTTTGTTTACACAAGGAACTGGAAAGCATAAAAAAATATTTGAGAATTTTTATTATATTTTGTGTGTTTTATTATGAACACTCATGGTGTCCCTGGTTAAAAATGACCAATCATTAGAATTTAATTAGTAAGACCACGATTAGTGTATAAAATAGAGTTTAAGAATATTCCCACACCCCACAATGCTGGTGCCTTTGAGCACACACACACACACACACACACACACACACCTTATGTCCTCTTTTTCCCCACAGGAACCTATCTCCAATTCAATTTTTACTCCATGGGAACCACACCTGTTGACAGTTCATTCAAATAAAATGAAAAATTCTTGAAGAAATTCTGAGATAGGCCTGCCGCCCAAATTCTCCATAGCAACCACTTCCTTCACCTGAGCAATCATCTTGTATACATTTGCAACCACAAAGAAACCCCCCAGCCAACAAATCCAACACCATAGCAACTACCTGGAAACTACATAGCAACAACCTCCTACACCATAGCAACCACCTTTTATACCATAGCAACCATCTAGAAACTGCCTAGCATTATAAAATAATTTATAATAGCTACAAAAGTAATACTGTGGGTATAATTCTGTTCCTAGTAATTAAACGGTTGTGCTTTTTGGTCATGTCTTTAAATGGGTACTGAAAAAGCTCAGAGCTCCATACCAGAAGCTCAACACTTCTTTTTCAATGCATTAATGGAACAAATGTCACACTGACATATTTTTAATTTCATGTGTAAATGTCATAGACAGGTAATTTAAAGACAAGAGAGTTGCTATTAAATTGACTATGAAAAATGCTCACACATACAAGAACTTCCATGATATTTTCATCAACTGTAAAGCTACAACTCTTCAAACCATTGCTAAAATAAATTACTATTTGAGTTAACTTGAGACCCAAATGATTTGCCAGGATTCAAATAATGAACTCTGAGTTGTTATAAATCTGTGCCAAGGAAATTATGTCCAGTAGCTTCTTCTTTTTAATTTGGCAAGACCTTGTTGAATTCTCACCATGAAGATTGAAAGGTCAGCATGTTTTTGCAACATGTCTTTTAACCAAATAAAACCAGGGCTAACTTTGTCCTTAATACACTGCCCTTTAAAAATACATTGAGCATTTACTGATATTTGTAACGTCCCCAGTTGGCAGCCACTAGAGGCCGTCATTAAACAGGATTAGGAGGACTCTTATTATGACTGTGGGTTTGGTCTCGTTCCAGGTCTGCAATAAGAATAAGGGTTCTCAGCCGGCCAGGGATGAATGAATAATTATGTTGGGTGTTCTGGGTTTTCATACTAGTATAAAGAGCCTGTTTGTGTTAAGAGCCTCTTTGTTTTGTAGAAATAAATAAAGAGAAAAGAAAGAAGGATGTCTGCATCTGTGCCTCTTTCCTGAGTGAGCAGTCCGGCCACTGAAGAGCCCCCGCTTAAGCTCGCTGTTTGGTGAGGGAGATGAGGTGGTCCACGACACCCCTGTCTTCAGTCTGCTGACCGGCTGCCCGAGAAGTCCGTGACTTTCTCTGGGACTCTTCCATCTGGGCTCATGCCCAACTCACCTCATCAGGCGAGTCCCAGGCGGGACCAGCAAGCCTTACTCGCGGCCACTTCAGGCTCCCAAGTCCCAAAGTCACCCAAAGAACCAACCTCCTCTGCCTTGAAGGAGGACCAGCAGTGCATTGAGGAGCAACAGGCCGATTAGAGTGGCTTGCGGGGCTGGTCGCGGACCTGGTCATTGCCCTCGGCCAGCAGTCCACAACAACTACGTGGCCAAGCCAGTTGCTACACAAGGCTAAGCAGCCTAGCCAGCTGCTGGAAGAGGCTAAGCAGCCTAGCCAGCTGCTTGAAGAGGCTAAGAAGACACGAGGCTACAGAGCCCAGCCAGAGACTACATGAGGCTAAATAGCCCAGTCAGCTACTCCAGGAGGCTACCCGGCTTAGCCAATTACCAGTACCGGCTCCAAGATGGCTACAGCCTCCCACGCCAGCCCTGCAACAGCTTCAGCCGCCTGTACTGGCCCCAAGCAGCTACAGCCTCTCACATAAGCCCCGCGACAGCTTCAGCCGCCTGTACCGGCCCCAAGCAGCTACAGCCTCCCACACCGGCTCCGCGACAGCTTCAGCCGCTTGTACCGGCTCCAAGACGGCTACAGGCTCCAGCCTGCAGCTCATCAAAGGCTCCAGCCCGCAGCTTTCCAGAGGCTCCAGCCCATAGCTGTGCCCCGGCCCATGCACCTGAAGCCATGGCCCCTGCCACGGTTCCTGCTCCTGAATCTGTGGCTCCCGCCCCGGCTCCTGTTCCTTCATGGGGGTTGCCTTTTCCGGCACCTCCACCCCTCTTCCACCACTGTAGGCTTGAAGGCACTTTTGGGCACCCCTGAGTGGCGCCGTTGGTGGGGGGTACTGTAATGTGTCCAATCGGCGGCTGGCACCGCCCTTATGTGACAATATTCAGTCAGTAATTACCACTTAGCAAGACTGCGTTATGTCTGCATTCTGTTTTAGAATTCAGAGGAATTAAAAACGACAGATATACACATTGAGTGAATACACTGGAAAAGCTAATTAAAAGGGGAATTTTTCTCAGAAATATACAGAGATATGTGGATGACACCTAAATCTGGTTGTCCATTCCTGTTATGGTCATGATCTATTCCCTTGTAACATCTTGATTAAAGGTCAGGGTTCTCATGTGGTGTTTGCATTACTTAATGTTTGCCTGATGTATGCACCTTGAATCTTCTTTTTATTGCTTTTCACTTGCCCATATTTACTTTTCCTTATACTTATTAATTATTGGCTCATACAAAACTACAGCCTATGATGGACTGCTAATTTTATTTGCATTGTACCTTGCATACTGTCATCTTTCTAGTCAAAAAGGTTTATTATCATTTCAGCAATATACAAAATACACAGTGACCAGGGTGCAACAAAAGAACAACTGTGTTTTATGACTTTTTATGACAATATTTTTCAGAATCAGAATCAGAAAACTTCCTGGAGGAAGTTGCTTATTATACACAGAAACACAGACAAAAAAATATGAAGCTTAAATAAATCTAATTAAAATATATGTGGAAAAATACAGCCCTTCTACTCACACGTTGATTGCCCAAATGTGTTTTACTTTGAACAAAGTGGAAAAGAGATTAAAAAGGTGTTTAAATGCAATATTTGTCATGAAGAATTAGACCACAATAAAAAAGCCACAAATGCCAAAACATCTAGTCACTTGAAACAGTCAATAGAGGAGCACCTTAGTAAGGCCATGTTAGTCAGCTATGTTTAGCTAGTTTAGCTCTCCAGATTTTCTTGATAAGGTAAAATATAATTAATATTGTTCTCCTTATTTTTTTTCTACATGATTTTGTCTATGTCTTGGTATTTGGAATCGAGATAATAGTCTGGACTTGTGAACTGGCTCCAAAATGTCAATGTCACATTCTGTCTTATGTGTGCCTCAATCAGTTCTTGTTTTCTATCAGTCACAGGCTTTCTGTTTGTATTTTGATCCCCTGTCACATGTGCTTTTTGCTATCTGTTATCATCTCAAATCCCTGTTCTGCCTTACTGTTTAATGCTTACACCTGTTTATTCCAACCTTTCTCAACTGTTACTCGGTGTTATAAATACCCATGGGCTTTAGTCAGTCATTGTCGAGACCCTACCCATTTGTTAAGTTCATAGTTGTTCCTTTTATGTTCAGTTCCACAAAGTTAGTGTCATTTTGTCTCTCAATCACTGTAAATAAAATCTGTGTGGTTTGCAATTGCATATCTTCTCATTATCTATTACCTTACTGATGTAACACTGGATTTAAACAGCCCTAATAGCAGTCCACTAAAGTAGAAACCACACAACATTAAGTCTTTTAGTAATTCCTGGCCCAGTATAGTGTGATGTATCAGGGGCCTTGTTACTTTTGTGTTTTTGCTTGATTTGGTTAAAGTGTACCTACCGAGAGACAGCAAGACCAATTATGTCTCCTTGACTCCCAGTAACAGATGGCTGTGGCAATGCCAGGGATAGAACATGCAATATCTCAACAATATTGGCAGTTATATTATGCATTATTAAAGCCATCTTTATGATATAGATTTATACTGTTATTTATTTTGATTACTGTAAGATTTGCCAGAGAATGGACTCAGTTGCAAACAAAACTTTACCTATACTTAGTCTTTAGACTAACAGTTCAGGATTATGGACCAGCAAACAGCTATAACAAAGATATTCCACCATTAAAATTCTAGTAACAGATCCAAGTTGAATGGGGCAGACAGATTCATGAAGGGTCAGTCAGGAATGTAATCCACAAGAAACAAAAGACAAACAGAAGACAGAGCAGAAGACAAAAATCAAAAACAGGAGTATCAAATGCTAGGGTAGAGACATAGATTCAAAAATGAACCAGGTCAATACATTAGGCCTATATTTTTAACTATGCTTATGCCTTTAAAACCAGAAGTGTTTTAAAAATTATTTGTATCCAATTCATTACATGTCCATTGAAAATAAAGGTTCCTAAATAATTCTTGCTCCTAGAAAAAAAACATGTGCATGAGTATATATCCAAGATTGTGGAGAGGTTCTTTAAACTTAAAAAAGGTTCTTCATGCTTACACGTTTCTTTTCCAAAAAGGTTTTACAGAGAACCATAAGTAGTTCTTCTTTAGCATCACTTCAAGGAACTATATTTGCCTTCATGATTATAAGAGTTACACTTTTGTATACTTTTGGTATAATTTGTGCTGCATGTGGTAATTCCTCAAGAAGGCAAACACAAATCTAAAATACTGGGAAAAGGTCAATCAAGAAATATACCTTAACCTAATACTGTGACTGTGGATTGATATTATTTCTCTGACAACCTGGGACAGACTGTAATGAATACAAGAGCGGATCCAAGTGCAGAAAATGCAGAGCTTTATATAAAGTATCCAATCCGTCAGGCAAAAAGGGAAAAATACAAAGTCCAAGGCAAAAAGTCAAAACCGTAAATCCGTGCA
>JBBJLS010000011.1:54037-70239 GCA_037577275.1 Bryconaethiops microstoma
AATTTATATATATATATATATATAGAGAGAGAGAGAGAGAGAGAGAGAGAGAGAGAGAGTATCCATATATTGTAATGCATATCATAAAAGATGTTTTCATGTAACATGTTCTTTATCTCTGTAATGTTACTGAGATTTGGTAACTCCTAAGGTTAGTCAGCTAAGGAATGAGAATTGATTCTGAAGTTTGTGGTTCAGAGCTCAGAGTGGACCAGCTCGAAATGATCCTAATCCTACATAGTGCTGAGACTCTTATGCAACACTTGACATGATATGAAATTACTATAAATAGCACGTCTTGTTCTGATTACAATAATAGATTTAAAGCCTGTGTAGCTTGCGATATCCTGATAGTAACACTTTCTAGTTAAACAATTCTCACTATTGGAAACCAACGGCCCTCAGGAAAAGTAGAACATACTTACATTAGAGTGACTGCAACCCCCCCGAAAACAGAGTTCAAAAGTTGCCAGCTGAAACCTGATCACGATACTTTCTTAAATTTCAGATTTGCATTTGGGGGTCAAGTTGAACATCTTGGCTTGTTTAGGCGATCTGCTAGCCAAAGTGGCAGCCCCTCGGAGCGATGGGTCAAGCGTAATAGTAGTTGCTGTGCTTGACTATTCGCAGGCAGGGATCACATCGCTTCCACTTGAGTGACATGCACAGTTGTAGTGGACACTCAAGAGGTGCAGCAGGTACACCGAGTTAGGCAGAGAGGACCATGCAGATTGCACAAATGAAAATGCATGGGCAGAAAATTCATGAAAATGGTCTATGATGTGTTTGGGAAGGAAACCCTTCGTATCCCAACAGAGAAAATAAATGCAGAAGCCTAAAAGCCAACCCATTGGCTAACGAATTCAAGGCAGATTCATTCTGAGTGGGAAATGTCTTATAATCTTAGAACTGGTATAATGTTTGAGGTTTGTATGTTGTTTGTTTCTTTATGAATGCTACTTTATTAACAACCACACAAAGCAACGTCATACATTCTAAGATGAGCTTTAACGAGGAAGAAAATATCTAACTCTCTACAGAAAAGAGGGATAAATCGCAGTTGTAAGGTGCTAGTGTGAAGCTTTCAAATTTATATCGACCAGATGACCTTTCTACTTTTTCCCAGTGTTAACTGCCCATAATGCACACCATTAGTTAGTCACAGATCATATCTGGTATCTGGTAACCCAGATGCGGTACATATCAAAGTCAGGCAACTCCAAAAGCATCCACTCCTGAACTTACAGTAGGTCACTTGCTGCGTCAGAGCACTCGACCCTCATCAGGGCTATTGCTGACTGAAGGGCTTATGGTTAAACCATAGCTTAGTCAGGTTTGCTTGGAGATCAGGCCCTAATTAGGGTGGAATGGGGAAGATGTTTTTTTGGCCATCATTCTCGTCCACTGACCTCTGTGTTTCCAGGGATTGGGGCACTGGAGAATACATTCATTCATAACCTTTTCCTTAACGAGTCGTTAAGAGGGAGTGTCATGCACGCGAACGCCCATTCAGACTGTTTTGAAACTCAAGTCCACTACAGCAAATACTACATCCCTGGAGAGGAGCACAACTAATTACTCTGCAGTCACCTTAGAAATTAAAGACATATCACATGCTGCTACTGATCGTACCGCCCAAATACAGGCACAAAGGCCCTTAACACACACACATACAGCCTTGTCTTTTCTCTTCCCTAAAGCGGACAGCCAGCTGGAGATATGCTGGTCTTCCAATGACGCGGGAAGTCATGGTTTTCCCCACTTGTTTTCTGGTGACGAAGACCAGGGTGGCTTACTGAGTAATTTGACAAGCGGTGGTTGCCTTTTTACAGTTTTCTGGGCACTGATGACCTAAGGGTCACACTATGCTGACGCCATAGCATAATCTAGGTCAGGTCAGGCCCTGTACCCTACCCATTCACAACCCCATACTCTGTGTGTTATGATAAAGCAGGAAAACATGTCCAGGCCAGGATACCAGGGTTTGGAGTCACTTTATAATACATGGTGTCAATGTGACACTTGTGATGAAATGTAAAGAAATAGCCCTTTTTCTGGGATGGTGGATCTCGTCTGTGGCTCATCAAATTAATTTGCTAGTTTAACTAGTTATATAGCCATTATTGGGAAGTAGCACGTTCTGGGATGGTCCTCCAGAGTTCCCTCAATATGATCCCCTTTGCGGCTCAACACATTAGGTAGCTTGCTTCGTTGTCGTTTTCGATGTCTCTCAAGAATTACAGAGGAATGAGAGCAGCCCTTGGTTGACAACTTATAGGTTAATCAAGCATGGATTACCAAGAATAGGATCACCAATCATAGACTACCTAATCATGAAATAGCCAATTTTACGCTACCCAATTACAAGCTAACCAAAACAGGTTAAAGTAAAACTGAATACTTCTCTTTCTGAGAAACAGCAGTAGACATGGTGGCATGACAAGCTTGCTTGAGAAACTGGAGCAGTGTATCTCCCTTTGAAAACTAGTCAGCTTGTTAATTAGCTAGCTAGCAGATATCTGCAGCAGTTGAATCCCATTTTAGAGATAATGGCCACCACTGCCCCACGGAGGTGTCTTGCTTAATTCCCAAAGGAGCTCAGTGCTTCTAGGAAAGGCACCGAGCTCCATTCAAAAGTTCATTTGCAGTGGCCAGTCATCCGCTTTCCACAAGCTGCTTACTCACATTGCTGGAACAGAGATTGTATGCGTTTGCTTGTGTCTCTAATGGGACAGAATCAGATGTGAACGCCATTGTTCAATTGAACAGAAAGCAGACCAGTGTCAATCTTCTTAGGTCCACATTTGGAAACCTTTGCTATTTACTAAATAAAGCGAAGCCACAAAGCAGGACATGAGTCAGAATGACCATTCTGTGAAAACCCAAATTGATCCAGAGGTAAAAAGATGTTGAAGGTCAACAACAACATGGGTCAAAGTACAGCAAGGACAGGGACCCTTTCAGTGTGTTTTGTTGTTTCAACTGGGAATCAAACCAGCAACTGATGTTTACGGCACGGAGCTCTTAGCCGGTGAACCACTTTTCTTTTTTGCTATCAATTTCTGCCAAATCTGAGGGTTTTATATAAAATGTGAAACATTCCGAAATATGTTCATGTAGAGAATTAAGTCATTTTGGACCATTCCGTTACCCCACTCACTGTGAACATTTCACCTAGTGTAGAGGTCAGCAGGTGTTAATATGTTTCTGTTTGTAGTATTCCCATGTTCACATTACTGAACATGAAATGCCTCTGAGTGGCATGTCAAAGAAAGGCAAATGGAGCTGATTGGTTGATCTGCTCATGGACTTCACTCCGTTGTGTAGATTTTAATCCTAAAATGAATTTTGGACTCTTGATTGTCACACCGGCAAGTCAACCAATAGGTGGCGCCAAACTGACTTCTGACCATCACACCTGGCGCTTTTCCTGGCGACTCAAGTGATAAAACTTACATGTCATTATCGACTGTCATGTAATTAACAACCCCCCCCCCCCCCACACACACACACACATATCCTGGTTGTAAATCTCATTCATTGTTTGTTACTACTCGTTATTAGTCTTCCTACATGTAGCAGAAGCAGTTGCTTAGAGCAATCATTCTCAAATGCCCTTCGGCCCTCCCAAGACCGTCCACATATTTCCTTCCTCCCCACGTGTTGAAGATTGATGTAGAGCATGTAGAAAATATATTTTATTTGCCTTTTTCACTTTACATATAGCTTAGTTAATGCTAAGCTAAATACATTGCAACATTTAAATACACCGATCAGCCATAAAATTAAAACCACCTGTTTAATATTGTGTGGGTCCACTTTATGCTGCCAAAACAGCTCTGACCAGTTGAGACATGGACTCCACAAGACATGGACTCAAGGGTATGCTGTGGTATCTGGCACCAAGACGTTAGCAGCAGATATTTGAAGTCCTGTAAGTTGCGAGGTGGGGCCTTCATGGACTAGTTTGTCCAGCACTTCCTATAGATCAGGTTGGGATCTGGGGAATTTCAGAGGCCAAGTCAACACCTTGAACTCTGAGATGTAAGTGATACATGGACCGATCATCATGTAAAAGAAACGTAATTGACCAGACCAGTCCGCTTTCTTCAATTGCTCCATGGTCCAGTTCTGATGTTCGCATGGCCTTTTTTGGCACAATCTGCGGTGGAAAGGGGGTCAGCATGGGCAGTCTGACCAGACTGCAGCTACACAGCCACAGTCATGGCAAGCTGTGATGCACTGTGTTCTGTTGCCTTTCTATCATTCACCGGTAGTCCTTCCCTGAACTAACCACTGTATACCACGAACACTACACAAGACCTGTCATTTTGGAAATTCTCTCACCATCTTCAGATAGCTCTAACCATCACAATTTAGGCCTTGCCAAAATCACCTGAACCTTATGCGTATCCATTTTTCCTGCTTCCAACACATTAACTTAAAGAACTGAGTGTTCACTTGTCTAATATACGTCACCCCTTGTAACCATGTATCTGTATCTATATCTATATCTCTATATCTCTATATATATCTATATATATATATATAAAAATAAATGTTTATATTTGTAATGCTTTTTAGCTTTGTGCTAATCAGTAATGTAATATATCATGACTGAGGTGATATGGAGGTCACTGAATGAGGCCACAAAATGTTTAGAAATGGTCCAGCCTGGATAAAGCCATATCATTAGTGATCAGAGGTCCTTCTTATGGCCAAACAAAAAAAACAAAACATAAGCCTAATCATTCTTAAGGTCTTAACCAACATGCTTTACTACATTACTCCACAGACTGCTTCATTCAACCTGCGAGGGAAACAGGCTGCAGTTGTGTTCTTATTGATGTGCTACTTCTGGTTGAAATTTGCTTTACAAAACAAACATCAAAGTCCAGAGTGAATGGAGGCTGTTTTCTTCGACTCGTTTTAGTTTAGTTTCTCTCCCACTCACTCACACATGCATACACAGACACAAACAGAGCAAGAGGCCAAAATAACTCTGGAAAGGAGCCACAGTTACATTACCACATTTTTATTGCAATAGCTCTATTGCAAGCAAAAAAAATCTGATAAATATAAACACTATGCAACGCTCAAAAACGTATCTGCTATCACACTCCTTTTCCCCCCAGAGGAAAAAGAGGAGAAAAAAAAAAAAAAATCAACATGGAAAAAAGCAACAGTATGTACAATGGACACAGCCATGAACAGTTGTTTTCTTCTTTTGTTTTTTCCCTTTCGGATGCTACGACAGTGTAATGATTGCAGGAGGTGAGCTCCTCCATAAAAGACCTCAACTCTGCCATCAACAGCATTCAGATGAACCAAACACACAAACCACATCAGCTTTCTCATTGTCATCGTAATCATTGTTAAGATTGCAATTGTCAACATTCTTTTTTTTTTTTTTTTTTACTTTGTACACAGCAGCAAATAAAATGCAACTGTACCAAAACATGTTTTACAAAACTGCAAAAAAATGCCTATTCGCTCTAGGGAATGCCCCCACGTCCCCAAAACTCTTGCAAATTAATGTGCTTCATAAAATGATCCAGTAACCAATAAACCAATTCCAAAAAAAGATCAACTCCGCTGTTTAAACTACGTACAAAAATGAAGGAAAACTGTATTGAACTTGCAAATTAATGCCTTATCAGTGTGCATTTGTATGTAGTCATTTCAGTCAGCTGAAACATGGACTGTAATTGCTGTAAATGTAGTAAATCAACAGAAATTGGGACACAGTACAAAGCAAAAAGGTTCACTTGAGTAAACACATTAGCAGACAGCTGTTTTTGCGAATCTTTATTCCAGCTAATCTGGACAAACTGGACTATATGCTGTCAAAGTAGAGCTGTTTTAGTGGTCAGTCTCTCTTTATCACATATTACTGTACCCAAGACCAAAAGATATTTAAAGCTGCATTCAAGTCACATTTCTATTGTTACCGTTCTTTATGAAAATGAGGAGATTTAAACACAGCTTTAAATAAGGCCTGTTAGTGTGTGGCTTTCTTCAAATTACAGTTGGATGCTTGGATCTGTGCTCTTTAAGACATGGGTCTGATACAAAAGCAGGGGGCATAGAGGAAGAGCTCCCTTAGCCAGAAGGGACTGAAACATTTAAGGACTTGAGTTGTGTTCACATTTTTTTTTAACATCCCGTACCAACAATTGTACAACAACATACCAGGAAAATATCTCTATTCTTTGTTTGTTTGTTTGTTTTTATATATATATATATATATATATATATATATAAACAAACAAATATATATACCTTTTTAATGTTCATTACAAGCATCAATTCAAATGCTTCACATTTGGTTTAGTTATATCAAATAAAGAAAGGGCTTTGATTCAAATGTACGTAACATGCCAAAATAAGTCGATCATTAAACGTAGATAGTATACCAATCTCTCTCCTCTAACTTAATCTCTCGCTCCTCCAGTACTCTTTCATTAAAAAGACAACAATAAATCACAGAGAGTAAGGCAAAGATTTAGCTTTAATCCTGTTCCACATCTTCCTACTGGAAGTACTCACCCAACGCATGGCACACCATGTGTACAATACTGAAAGGAAAAAAAAAAAAAGAAAAACACTAACTAAAAATTGTGCTGACTGATGAAGGAAAAATTATTTATTTTTTTCCGCAGATCAGACATTCGCTCGATGAATCCCTTCCCTCGTATGGTGTTTGGGTGGGTTCATTACAACAACGTACCTATGGCATATTTGCCTTTGATGTTGGGAGAGTCAAGATATCCAGGCTACACTCTTAAAAACAAAAGTTCCCAGGGAAAAAAAATAATAATAATAAATAATTAGTATATAAACAGGGTGCTCAACACTAAAAAGGTTTTACGCACTTCTACGCCTCATTTACAAAAACATTACTCATTAAAAAGGCTCTTAAGGGCAAAGGTTCTCAACCCTGGTCCTGGAGTCCTCTGCTCTGCACATTTTCGTGTTTTCTCTGCTCTTAACACACCTGATAAATCTAATCAGCCAAGTAATAACCCTTTCCTGGCATGAATGGGTGCGTTAGAGTGGGGAAACACTAAAATGTGCAGAACACAGGGGGGGCTCCAGGGTTCGGAATCTATATTTCAGGGAACCAAAAGCTTTAAAGAACAGATTCTGGCACCTTTATTTTTAAGAGTGCAGTTGCCTATTTTCAAGTGAAAGCAAAAATGAGTGCATGTTTAGGCCTTAAAGCTTTTCACTGCAGTTCCGCTATGAGGGAACCGTTCAAAGAGCTGTTTTCATTCGTGTTAATTACTGCAATGCTATCCATGACCCTATGCTGGCACTGTTAGTGTTCCGAAACTGCAGCAGACCTCATCTGGCATTTTGTTTAATCCCAGAATAGATGCTTCCTCTTTTCTTCCACTCTGCTCCTCCCCCTCTGTCCATCCTGCATATTTGGCAGCGAGGAGTAGAGGCAGGGTGTTCCCTACCAAGGAAGAGTGGAGAGAGGGGAGTGGAGGATTGGGAGGGGACATTCTGTCAGACTGTCATATACAAAAAATGTGTAGCGCGTCGCACCTGGGGCCCAGCATAGGGTTGACGCAACTCCAACGGGTCATAGTCCAAGTGACGCCCATAGGGATTATGGGATAGCGATGATAGTGTAAGTGGTGGACTCCTTGGCTGGCAAAACAAGAACTGTGAGCATAATACTTGTAAACTGAAAACTTGCAAACCCAAGGGAAAAAAAAGCAAAAGCCTAACGTTTCACAGGTTAACCCCTGAATTGAAATGAATACTTTTGTCTGCAGTGTTTCTGTCCAGCCAAAAAAAATCCTCACTAAATTTCAGATGAAATGCACCTGAAATCTAAGCTGCAAATAAATGGGATTTAGTCAGTATTAATGCTTTTAAATGTCGTACCTGCCCAGATGATACTGTGCCGAGTACCGGGCTCCCTGCGTTTCCGTGTGCAAACCTCCCTTTTAATGCAGATATCCAAAATCAAAAATAATCAAAACGAGCAATATAATAAAGCATCAAACTCATAGGACACAGAGCCAAAAGGTAATGCTGTTTTAAATAGGGTAAATTCAAAGGGAGAACATGATGCGAAATCAAAGTGGAGGTCCCCTGGTGCTGTTTCTGAAGAGAGTGTGATGGGCCATTGGTGGCTCTCTGGGTCTTCAATTCACTTAAACGCAGCCAAGCAGCTCATCTTCAATCTGAAGAAGAAGAAAAAAAAAAAAGAAAATGGTTAGACCAGGAGTCTGCTGCAAATGGGAAGCTATTTCAGAAATGTTCTGTAAATCTTCCTTATATGGAATGATGTTAACTGAAAGGCCAGGTATTGTGAGTTTCATCCCAGTTTATTAGTAAACTGAAAACCTGCAATATAGCATGATACATTGTGCACAACGAGAGAACGTCGGTAGTATTGCGGACTTCATGTGAATCTTTTCACCCAAACACACTCAGCCCCGCACTACCTCTCCTTGACCTAGGTTAACCTAGCCGGCCTGCCATTCCCTTCATTTTCCCTGATGCTTCTGGTAGGCAGCGGGGTCATGTGCTAACCTTGGTTGACCCCAGTATAGACAAGCAATGCTTTTGATAAAAGGCTTTGTCTGACCAAACAATGGTGGTGGGGGCACAATGCGGTTGCTTTTAGAGCGCTTGGGCTCGCGGTCGTCTGGAGCGGTAGGAATGCTGCTGGCCCATTGTGTGAGCGACAGCCAGCTCTGCTGAGGCACCACAGGTCCACGAGTTCCTCCTGGCCTGCCTGGCCCGGCCCGCCATCACCACATGCAACAACAGCCCCAGCACACGCCGGCAATCGTGACAACAACAACAACAACAACAACAACAACAACATGGCTAAAAATTATACAAGGGATTGGCACCTAAAGATGCAGGTAAACATCCTTTGACCTGGACCTGTATAGACAGCATTGGCCTTTACACTGACCTGCCAGTTTATTAGATTCATCTACCTCATATCTGCTCTCAGTGGCCACTTCAGCAGGAACACGTTACATAGAAGTACCAGTTATTTATACTGACTGAAGCCCACTTCATACCAGCACACACAATAATAACCCAAAACAATACATACCACTACTGTGCTGAGAATCACAGATCACTCAAATATCTTGTCAGTGGTATCGTCACTGACTGTATACCTACAGAGTGCACCAGCAGTGTGGTAGGTGTGCCTAATAAAATGACGAAATGGTCAGTGAGTGCACGTATTATATTAGCACCAAATTAACTTGCAACCCTGTGTGTGATAGAGAAACAACATCATTGTCTAGGATGAATGTCAGGACCAATATTAATTCCAAAATCTACTACTTCCATGGCTGCAATTACCTTCTATAGGTCTACACTGTCGGGTGGATACTATGCTGTGGCCTTTGCACATAACGACTCAAACCTTCCTCAAAAATGGACAGTGGCTCTAATGTCTCCACTCTTATGTCATCTCTCACATGCCGACACACACTTCCAGTGCATCACTGCATAAGGCCCTGGAACACTACAAGTACATCATGGAGCAATGCCACAGCAGCATGGCACTATAACCAGAACAATGATCACACTCCTGCCACCCTGTCTTCACTTCAGAATCTATTTTAGGGGTTGCTTTTCCACAAACAGAGGCGAAGGATTGCCCCTGACCCCATTGGCAGTGCCCACTCCCTCTGACACACCATGCACCCTTTCAGTACAGTCTGTTACGATGGAAAGTTGAACCCTTACGTCCAGGCACTGTTCATCTAATGTCAACTGGGCACAGAGTGTCACTGAGCTACAGCACCTGATCTTGGCACCTCTGAACATGTGCTTGGCATCAGAACTGGAAAAGCAAAGGACAATACAAAGACCCATTAAAAGACAAAGAGAGATAAAGCACACGTTGTGCATTACAGGGGCCTTGTGTTTTATGTAATGCGATCTACTGCTTAATTTCCGATTTGACAGTGTTCACATAGTGATTACTCTCAATTAAGCATTCACTTCTTCAGTATACTCAATACGCAACATATCAGGTCTCTCTGGTTAAGCTGATTTAATGAAAAAGTAAATCTTTACAACGACTGATGCATCGAATTTATATTAAGGCTTTGTAAAATGCATCAACAATCGATCTTTACATTTTTAACCATTAAATTCAGTATGCTATGATATTTTGTATCAGTTTGCATCCCTAATACTCACACATACAATGTTCCACAGGAAAAGACTTTAACTTCACTCTACAGAAAAGGTTAGAGATGGGGACATAGAATGAGTACCCTTAATGTCAATTTAAAAACAGACCAGAGAAGCACGCACACTTGGTAGATGGGGACAGGTACTGTTACTGTAGATCAACAGACTACCTCTGAAGTCATGCAGCATGTCTCATTTGAAAAGTGATCATTTCTTCCTGTCCACTGTATCCCCTCTAATCCAATAGCAGGATCAAGGAAGTAGCCCCCACAAACCTTGAGTGACCAAGCACAACACCTGCTGCTGGACAGTTACTTGGACAGCTCAGCGCTTTGGCTGTTCAAGCAGCCGTCCAAGCTGTTGGTGTGTACTGATTTTCCAACATTTTCTCTTGCATTCTTAACACTTTCTGTTTTCACTCCTACCCTGACCCCTTGATACCTTTCTGATACCTGGAGTGAGAAAATAAACACACTACATTACTGTGGCTTAATCGGTAAAACTCAATTACTAGCAAGAATTACTTATACCAGCCATATTACGGCCATGCTGCTTTTTTTGTTGTTGTTTTTTTCTCATAAATAAAACCGAGCTGAGGTGGTTTGTCAAGAGCAGTACACAGTCATGGCATAGACTGCATGGGGGCTGAGGGAGGCCTCTGTGCGGGCTTTGAGGTGTCAGAGCAGGCCAAGGATTTGGGATTTAACACCTCCTCAGAAAAACAAGACATTCCTAGAGCTCCTGAAACGACCTCACCTTTCTCCACAACCTAACCACCCACCACATGTTCCGCAGGAACGTGGTGAACATACACCACACACACACACACACACACACACAAACACACCACGTGTGTCTGAGACAGGTTAGCAGTCCCAGAGGGAACTCCAAGTAAGAATCTGAGATTACATGGCACACAAAGTAAAAAATTCTACTGATCCAAACACTTTAAGAAGACAACAGCAAAACAAACAAACAACAACAAAAAAAAACATTTAACCCCAAAGTCAGACAACTATAAAGAGTGCTGGTCATCCTTTAAAGAACAGGTCATCTGCTGCCTACATTGTGCACACATGCTTTTGTTTGTAGCTTTGGCTGTTTATGATAACAGATCAGATCTTACTAGTCAGCTGAAAACCATAAGCTAACAGCAAATGTCAATGCAGTAGTGTTACAGCTGGCAAGCCATTCATTCATCTACTTATATGAACATTTCAACAATAGCTGAATGTTATTCCTGAATATGTTAAGTCTAAACCTACTGATGCTAATACAGCAATCCAAGCAGATGCATATCTGTTTTACAGTCCAACCAGTGACTTGATCCAGAGTAACATGAGGGGCAGCTACAGGGCTGGCCTGCGATGGCTGGTCTGTTTTGCTGCTGCCAGATCTGGCATATTCTCACTCACTCCCTCTCACTTTTACTCCCTTAGTATCAGTTTTGAACATCATATAATCTGAAATCATCAGTGGTACAAAACAATATTTAAAGATAACATTCACAAAGTGCCAGTGCGGCTGTAGGGTTTCATTCCAACACACTGTTTGAAGACTGAGGCCGGTTCAGTAAATATAGAACCAGATGAGGTCCTGCTAAATCAACCTGTATAAAGAAATTAGTCCTGGGGAGCTGTGGTCATGTCTTTCCATAAAGAAATGGATAGGCAGGTGAAACGGTCTGGGGAGGGTTTGTGCAGCCTTTAGCTATATCACAGCCTAGCAGACAATCACACTCACTGTTAGGAAATGATCAACATCGTTAGTTGTGCAACTGCTGTTATAATAAGATGCTTTGTTTAAACCAGGGTTAAAACAGAAAAACAAGGAAATAACCAAAAAAATGATTACTTAAATAGTTGTCAAAATAACTGCTAAATTAAGCAATTACCAAAATATTTGATAGTGATAGCTGTTAAGAAAATGGGAATAAGAATAAGCCATAAAAACGAATGATTTGTGCATTCCTCGTTTAAACCTTTCTTCATTTGATGTAGACATTATATGCACGCACGCACACGCATGCACACGCACGCACACAGGAACATATGAAAACAAAAATGAAATGAAGTTCTCAAAATGTGCTATACTGATATTGGAACAAAATTTTTTCCTGCGCTGCACTCTAAACCCCTGTTAGACAGACAAAAACGGTGATTCTTTGCAGAACGAGTTGGTAGGAGGTAACTGCAGTGCAGGATATTGCAAAGTGACAGTGATGTTCAGCAAAGCTATATAAACTCATAAGTGATTGCATTAAAGCATGCGTGTGTGTGTGTGTGTGTGTGTGTGTGTGTGTGTGTGTGTGTGTGTGTGTGTGTGTGTGTGTGTGTGTGTGTGTGTGGGGAAGCATATGTGCATGCCGGTGTATATGTATGACACTCACAAGCACAGCACACTGTGTTGTGGACCAAGCTGTTCCTGTCACCCTTCAAACCTAATACGGGGCCACATGTTTTTAAAAAGCTCATGCAAAGTATTTCCCAAGAAAATGACATGTGAGTGCTTTTATATACACAGAAACATGTGCACCCCCCACACACAAGCAATGTAATTTACCTTCCCGGTTTAATCTGAATATTCCCTCTGTTACTCAGCCTGGCATGACTGTCACAGAGATGTAAAGTGTGTGTGTGTGTGTGTGTGTGTGTGTGTGTGTGTTGGCGCAAAAAGCTGTAAACACAACACTAGAACTGTCACAGGTCCACTAATCACTGTACACACAAACATGGGGTCAAGGTCTCTTGGGAGAGGAAGGGGAAGTGTGTATGCATGTATGTGTATATGAGTGTGTGTGCACAAGGGTTGGGGGTCAAAGTTTCACTGTGTTCCAGCGCATATCGGTAACTCAGGATACCAGTAAACTCGTAAGTTGAAGATGCAACACTGACTCAAACATGTCGACAACAAATGACAAACTAGGCCTATATTTGGCTACAGACTCCTGCACCGTTTGACCAGGAATGTGAGGATACTAAAAAGGCCACATGACATTTTCACACTTTCAAAACAAAAAAGGAGCTTGATGTAGAACATAAACCTTGCTAAAGTTAAAAAACGCACAAAATCCGAGTAAGTGTGTGCCCAGTCTGGAAGAGGTGAGAATGCAAAAAGAAACAGAATAAAAGAATATAAATAAATGTGTGCACACTGTTTTCACAAGGATCCCACATTTATTATAGCAATGCTTTAAAAACTGACTGTGGTCTTCATCATGAAAAACATTGTTTGCTGTCATCCTTGGCCTGATGAAGCATGCAGCGCTCGAAATGATTTTTTTTTTTTAAAGTGTCAGAACAGACTCTTGCCCAGACAATCCATTTATGGAAAGCGCAAAAAACGTTTTTGTGATGTCTCACATTAACATTTATCTGCCTTTTCAGCATACAGAAGCTTAGATGACCAATTTACCCTAAAGTGTTTCAGAGATACTTTACACACATAAATCCTACAGGCACAGTAAACAAATAGACCAAGAGACGTCAGTTTGGCTTTGGTACATGCCTAAACCCAAATTATAATTAACTTATGGACATGAAGAAAAACATGTTTTACAAAAAAAAAAAAAAAGTTTGTCCACAAACTCTACATTAACACACATCTAATGAAAGCCTACCAGGAATCACTCTGGTAATGCATTAAGAGCAAAGAGTGTCACGAGAGATATTACTGCTTTTCTCCTGCCGTTCTAAAAAGTGCTAACGGTAGTGTTCAGGTGTCATGTGTGCCATGCACATTACAAGAAGGGCAAGGAAGTCTGATGAGTGAACGAGTGTCCAAATATGAGCACGGGTGCAAGTGAGTTTATGAGTAACTGTGTGCATTTAACAAAAAAGAAAGGAATGATTGTATCTGTTGAATTCTTGCTACAAGACCAATATGGATTAGTACACATCCCATAGCGGTAAATCATGGCTGCTCTCAAAATAAACAGAGTATGTGACAACAAAGAGGGGTTATTGCTTATACATAGAAATTACTCTGCTGCAAGAATATTGTGGCTCTACCTAATTATTTTGTGTAATGTACGAATCAGGAATTGCCAAAACAGTCCCTTGGCCTGTTGCGCCACGCCAAGCCTCTGTTGTTGTTGCAGTCCCAAGGGCCAGCCTGCCAGTTCCAGGGATTCCTAATTGTGGCTTTATCCTGAAGCTTTGCTCCCTGTCAGTCTGATCAAGACTAATTCAGTGCAATGCATGAGTCAAACCACATAAATTAATTTAACACAGCTTATCCAATCTGCAGCTCCATTGGGTATTAACAATGCAGCACAAACATCATCTAGCACAAAAAAAATTACAAAGTACTCAAAGTAATCTCTTTCTCCCTTCTTTATCTTGCTGACTGCTTGTCCATGGTGCTTGTCCTCTCTGTCCCCTGTTGTGCCTTCCACCAGCACAGAAAAATGTAGGCCTACCTTTTAGGGTACAAATGGGGTCACTGGGGTGGTGCCCTCAATGATATATCTCCAGTACCTCAGAATAGGAAACATAACTGTCCCGTACAGCCTTATGCAAAAGACTGGAGTCCACTGGTCAAATTACATGAGGAAACATCCTCAATAGAGAACACATTTCAGTACATTTTAATGCAGAATTAATATTTACTGAATTTAACATAAATAAATCAAATCAATTGTACATATTTTGCATTACAATCTGCAGAAAATTGCTGTGTTAATTTAATCCCCGTAGTGGGTGTGTTCACTTATGTTCACTTAGTAAATCAACAAAGCATGTTATTCTACAAGGGGTGTTAAAACTTTTTGCATATGACTGTATTCCACTGCAGCTATATTTTTAAGCAGCACTGACTCAATACACCCTGACCCCAGACTTTAATATTACTTTTCTATTTAGTTATGACCCCTTTCTCCTGAGAATCTAAAAGGTAGTGAACCTTTAAATCACATTAAGGTGCACAATCAGATGCGGCAAAACGTGCAGCAAAGGTACAGTAAAGGCCTGGAAGAAAGCACAAGACCAGTTCCAAATAAAAACTGTCGTGGGTACTCGGCCAGAGCTAAAAATAACTCATTTCTATCCTTTTTCACCTCGGCAGAAGCCTACACAATACGCTGTCCTGTTCTCTGCCACCTAGCCTGTTTACCTCAGGCCGCTTGAAAGCCAGGGAGCCAGCAGTGAAAAGCACTGTGTGGCGATGGAGGCGCATTCCTGTGTAGCTATGCGCTCGCTAATTTACATTCCAACACCACAAAGAGCACACATACCCCAAACCCAGACAGGCCATCACGCTGCCATAGCCAAAACACTGCTGCAGCATCCAAACAACGCACAAACACAGCAGAGAAACCCTGCCCGCAGCCCATGGCCTGGGGCTGGGGCATACTGTCATTGAAACAGGTAAGCAGCCTGAGAGGTTTAAGTTGTGAGCTTTACGAAACCTGTGCCAAAATGTACCGTTAGCAGCTGTGTCGCCCCTGCGTCAGGGCCCATCCAGGTGTAAGCTCAGCATGACAGGAAGCACAACTGTAACATTTCTCGGCACTGATGTGTTTCCTGTAACATGCCACAACACACTGGGCCAATTAGCCCACATCAAAGAAAGGAGAGGACGAGTCAGCAAAACATGCAGATGCCTGTTCTACTAAGACAAATAGACCCCACACCTGGGAGGGAGGGAGGGAGGGAGAGAGAGAAGCAGAGAGTACGAGTTCATGGTTTGTGCTCCCTGACAGTTAAATGACTGCTGCCCTAAAAAAAAAAAAATCCCTGATCCTTGCAAAAGACCTAACATTTACTACTCACACACACATTCCTTCCCACTCTTATACACCCTCCCACCACCTCACTCACACACAGGTGCTGCCTCTCCCTCTCTCCTCTCTGTCTCAACTCTACGATAAACAAATGAGTCAGCCAGGGCTTGCTGAGAACACTGACTCACTCTCCCCTCATTCTATTGCTCACTCTTCAGACACACACACACACACACACACACACACACACACACACACACACACACACACACACACACACACACACACA
>JBBJLS010000011.1:70339-91702 GCA_037577275.1 Bryconaethiops microstoma
CACACACACACACACACACACACACACACACACACACACACACACACACACACACACACACACACACACACACGAGTTTGTGTTTCTGCCAAGCACACAACAGACCCAGGAAACACTAGACATGGGGGAGATGGGAGAAAATGGGAGCATGGTCAGAGAGAGTAATGGCACAGATACAAGAAAAGGTGGTAGGATGGCTAATACTACACTCTGAATACAACAAAGGCAGTTTAAAAATCTAATCACATGTCCCAAGTTCGTTAACAAACTCTGAATTCCTAAAAGGTGATAGATTAACCATATCAAGAGACAGCTCAAAGTATCTACTGAACAAAAGTTTGGAACTCTAAACAACAGTGTGGAACAGACCTGCTGTGTCATCTCTGGAGAGTGGAAAGAGGTCGCCATAACCAACGCAAACAAACACAGTCTCCTGACAACATCAGACATTACAGTGACCGTGTCTTTGACCCTTTCTGCATATTATCTAACTTAATATACCCTCAAAATCAATTTTGCCTTTTTGTTACCACAAATAACACTCCTTCCTGCATAGCTAACCGACACACATGAATTTATGAATTGTTGCAGGACCCTGCATATAAACAGGCACTTTTGCACGGGAATTAATTTGACAGTTAAGTGATTAAAGTACTCACTGCAGCATATACCAATTACCTGCTTTGTGGTTAGCATTTATAGCTATATAAAACATCTATGTAAAGGAATAAAGCAATATTTCAACACAAACTCTGTGGACCGGCACTGGGGTTCTGAGATGTGCTGAATAGAAAAAAGTGAGGAAACTCTAGGCCTACACTAAATCAATGACTAAAAGTATGACACTAACCTTTAGAGGCTGCAGTGATTCCCTCAGATTTAGTGAAATCTATGCTGGCATAGGCCCCATTTTCCAGAAGGGGCACAGCAGAGGGTGACGAGGGAGGGGCATCAAGGGTGCTCTCGGCCCGGGGGTCCTCTCTCAGGTCCAGGGCAATGTAGTTGAGGCCATTCTGGTGTTCCACAGATAGTGTCCTTCCTGTCCTCGCAGAGGAGGCACTTGCTTCACCTCGGTCTGAGGAGAAGCCAGGTGCTTCCCCTACATCACACACTGACACACTGTCTGCACACATCCACACACTGTCAAAGGACGGTGAGCTCTGCCACTTACCGCTAGGCACAGGGGCGCTGCTGTTCGGGCCACTCCCACTTGTCACCTCTGAAGATGTGACAAAGGTTTCAGAGCTGTGTCTCCGTCTGCCCTGAGGGTCTGCGCGAATCACCTTTGGCTCAGGAGGGGGACTAACACTTGGGTAATGCTGCTCCACAACACGCAGGTGCTGTAGCATAGCTGTGGGTCTCCTGGACTCCTCCTGTTGACCAAAGCTCATCTCAGTGTAGTCATCCACCCGACCCACACTGACCCCACCCCCACGGGAGGATGGAGAGGCCAAGGGCCGGATATAGGTAGGTGGGTTCCAAGGGGCCACTAGAGAAGGCCTTGGAGACTGGCTTTTAGGTGGAAGGCCATCCACCTCCACAGTCATGTAGTCCTGGGGGAGAGGGGAGCACCTGTGCTCTCGGCTCATACCATGGGCAGAGGGGGCTTCCTCTGTGGTATATATGGCCTGGTCCCCAAATTCAATGTTGATGTACTCTCCAGGACTGGAGGGGGCCTCTGTATCCTTGTTTACTCTGGATAACCCGTGAAAACTGCGTCGGCTAAGGGGGAGAATGTTGGGCCGCACTGCCCGGCGATCGATCACATCACTGCAGCCGTTGTGCTGAAACACACCACTAGAAGAACACCTGTCACTGTGCTCAGGTGTGGCAGTATGAGGGGCATAGGCAGGTTTGGCTGGTGAGCACATGGGAACGTATTCATCATGCTCTATTGGATTTCTCGTTGGGGTTTTGTATGAGCGTGGGAGAGAAAAGTATGGGCTGTAGGATTTGGGAGCCTCAGGAGTGGTCAGTGTGTAGTAATTGTCATTAGACAGTTTTCGGCCACCTACTGTGGACCTGCTCAAGGACATGTCCATGTATTCTCCATTCTCACTGTGCTCAGTACCTCTCCGACTAATACCCCTGCCGCTTATGTGAGGGCTGGCCGGGGCTGAGGAGTCTGCAGCCCCACTCCCACCTGGCAGCATCATCATGTAGCCTTGTGAGTCCACGTGTTGAGAGGCAGTGCTGTGGATCTTTGGGGAGCCAGAGAGGAGGGCACTGGGTTGCATAGGCATGTAGTCTGTGTCACGTGGTGAGGGCACCACACCAGCCATCATAGGCATGTATCCATCGTCTTTGAAGGAGTCTGCAGCTTGCAGCGCAGGGGGTCGGTCCTGGCTGTGTTCAGAGCTAGAGCTGTAGTCAGAGCGGAGAGAGGAGGAGGTGGAGGCGTGCTGGCTGCTGCTACCCAGAGAGCTTCCCTCAGCCACAGCCTCGTCCAGCGAGAAGTTGGTCTGAGTCGTTTTCTGGTACACAGCGACTCCGCCTGAGCCGCCACCCCCAACCTGTCTGGTGAAGGAGGGAGTCCGCCTCCTGAATGACCCTGTCCGTGAATCTTCATCCGTGTTTTCTTCACGTGAACCCTCCCCAGCACTTCCACCGAACATGTCTCGGTTCCAGCCCATGGCCATATAGTCACTTAGACAGTGCTCCTCACGGATGGGTGGTGTGTTGCCAAGTGAGTCTGGTGTGTTGCTTCGTACTCTGAAGTAGCGGAAGTCTCCTGGGCTGGAACCATACTCGTCAGAGGAGTTGAAGCCTCCATCACTGGGAGAGCCACAGATAGAGGCGCTGGAAGGGCGTGTGATGGTGTCAGTGACGGAGCCATGGCCACTGCTGCTGGACATACTGACTGGACTGGTGGTGGAGGGAAAGTGAGAGACTGGAAGAGAGGCTGACCGTGCATGGTACGTGGCACCTGGTAAGGCTCGTACATATCGGTTACTAGCTCCTCCACAGCTGCTCTCCTGTCTGCTCAGGTTGGCACGGGCTGTATTGAGGTGCATTAGGCTGCCAGTCACAGACCGAAAAGGGCGGTTCATGGTGCCCTCACCTTCACTGGAGGTACGGAAACGGTAACCACTCGCACCGCTGCTCTTACTGCTAGGGGGGGTCCCCACCACAGACTCAGTCCGTGACCGTCGCTGGAGTCCAGTCTGGCTGGGAGGGAGATTACCCAGGTGCCGACGCGTGGTGATGAAAGCCATTGGGTTGGAGCCCGAGGACTGACTTTTACTCCTTGGCCTGAACTCAGCAAAGGCCTTTAGTGCCTTCATGGTCTCTAAAATGGTCTCATGCATGTTCTGAGCCACAACTGAGTCATCCACTTGCATCCATAACTCCCCAGGACCAATGGAAGAGGAGCGTCCGACCTCTATAAAAAAGAAGCTTTCTGAGTGGCCGCAGCGTCTAATGTTCATCAGCTGCAGGTTTACGCACGGAGTTTCCGAGTTCAGTTTCACCAAGTGAATGGTCTTAGCAGAGAGGCACAATCTGTACACACCAGTGAGGTTTTTAGTTTGGCCTAGGCCTTTGGGCTTCACGTTTACCTGCCACACCTCCTTAAAGACAGTGCCCGGGGTTACCGTACCGTAGCCGTCATCAAGCTCATCCGCATCCATGTGGCCTTTTTTGCCTTCGTTCATCAGATCACTCAGGGCCAGGTACCAGTCCTCCTGCTCTTGCTCATTCTCAGCCACGATAGCAAAGTACTCATCTTTAGTGTAGAGAGCTATGAGGTGCTTGTTCTTTGAATCCGCCCTTTTGTTGACAGTGAAACACTGGTAGAGATAGATCACCCTTTTGGGAGGAGAGGCAGTGGCTACAGCCCCGGCAGATGAGGTGGCGGCAGCGGCGGCGGCAGCAGCAGCATTAGAGCGCAGACTACTACGAAATTTCTTTTCACTGTCGTAGTATTCCAGTCGGCTCGGCCCTAAATGACTGGACGACCTCAAGACGAAAAACCTCTTGTGGCCGTGCTTCTGTTTCCTCAGGTAACCGCACTTTCTAATGTCATCCACTATGTCCGTAGCAGCGGCACTGGCATTCACAGCTAGGGCAGAGGCAGCTGAGGTAGCCTGTGTGTGGCTCGAAGTAGCAGAGGAGCCCTCACGTACCGGGTTAACACAAGACGAGGACCTCTGTGACTCCTGCTGGTGGTCGTTCTCCAAATGTGGCTGCGCCTGGTAGTGGGGCTGCTGTCCCTTCGGCTGAGAAGCCTGGTGGTGAGGAGGAGGCGGTGGGTGCTGATGGAAGCGAGCGCCGCCAGCACTGAGCAGGGAAGAAGAGGAGGAAGAAGGGGGTTCCCCGACAGAGGTGTCGCCGTTGGCTGTCGGTTTAGTCCCTACAGCCATCTGCTGAGGCTCCAGCATCAACATATCGCCTTTACTGTCTTGATAACTTGCAAAATTTGCCATTGGAGCATTAAACGCAAGGCCACCTTATCTCAGCTGCAGTGTCGTGGTTTGAGACCCCATTCTTGTTTTGGGGGGAAACTCGCGTCTCCAGCAGCAGCAGCAGCAGCAGCAGCAGGGCAATCTATTTCTCCCAGTGATGGGCTCCCGTAGGCCGCTTCGTGAAAACGGATATCCAGCCAGTGCGAGCCGAATTCAAGCTAAGCAACTGCAACATGACCACATCACCAGTTTCTATTATCGGTAGATCCTCCTAGCGGGACTGCCAATCTGCTTCTCACTCCCTCTGTACACATCTCTACGGACCATAGCACAAACAACACGTGACCTCTGCCTCGGCCGTCTGTAGGCGGGACCACGCGCAGGCTTGGCTCTCGATTGGACCAGCTATGAGATCAAACGCGGCCGCCACGACTTTAGGCCAATCGTGACCCGGCATGTGCGTTCGTCATCAGTGATTTATCCAATGGCGATACTCGGAGTTTCATTCAAGTCGAGAGTGGTCCGCCCTCACGACCAATTGATTGACAGCTCTCAGACCCAATAGGATGACAGAACTTGGTAGGCGTTCCACAGTTGTGCAGCATTGATTGGTTGGATATTTTGAGTGACATTGAAAGCGTCCAACCACAGGTTTACTGAAAGGACCGATTTCTTTTGTATGGCTGAGCAGGGTGTTTGTTGTGGGTATTTTCGTGTCGGCTAGTTAGTGATTTGGGGCGTTTAACATCACAGACAGACGGTCAGCACGTATTTGAAGTCTTTAGGTCATACAAGCTCGATGAGTGAATCGTTGGGCAGTATATAACACAGTAAGTTTGGGAGTAAGGTGTGTTATTAGTGCCCGTCTCCAGTGAGGAACTGGGTGCTGTGTAGGGAACCTAGTGTCTTCTACTCATTTGGTGGTGGATCATGTAATGTTGGCAGATAACTTTCGAAAGCATCACATCATCACATATCAAACGCATCATTTGTCAAATTCACACAGTCGCATGAAGTGTGTGTAGTATGTGCTGCCTGGGTGGGTGGGTTCTCAGTATTTTTTAATGGGTCCACAGAGCGTGGGAAAGTGGAGTCGGGTATCTGTGGGAAAATGCTTAGCACTTGAAGTTGCCCTGCCGGTTGGTCAGCCTTATTTTAGCCAAAATGCAAAACTGTCCCGCTAAGTGAGCAAAAGAAGCTCTGATTTCTTTGGAATTGGTTGCTATCACCCCACCCCTACCCCCGTTTAAGCAATTCCTAAATTATGTATAGGGGTAATTAATAAAGACCCCTATAAACTCTACAAGGCCATTCATACAGGTGCCTTAGAATAACTGTCCCCCACCATGAGTTGCTGTGTAAGGGTTTTAAAATTCCACTACAGGGTGAAAATAATGCTGTAAGCATGAGCAGATATTAGCTTTGTTCAGCCCCCATGATCATGTTTCTTCTGGCTTCTGCTGTTCCTTTATGATCAGGTTTGTCAGACAGATTAAGCCTATGACAAACATTTTTCAATGGTGGTTTACCACTGGATCTACAAATTAGTACGAGATTGAGCTTCATTCATGTCAGGAAATACTGACCTTTCTCTGCAATTTAGTCCAAGATTAAGCTTCATTCATGTCTGGAAAATCAGAACTTTGAACCGGGGGGGGGGGGGGAGTTGTAATTGTTATAAATTTGCATTGTTTGTCCAATACACATGTTTTGAAGATCATTTATAGAAATTGCTTAGAATGAAAGAAAGTCTTCTTCTGGACTGCAGACACAGAAATGACCTCTCACAACTGTATATATTTGAAACTTAGTATACTGTTTTTCCAGATTTGTCATATTTCAGTTTTATGTATGTGTGTAATCTGATATTGCAGCAAGCCCTACTCTGACTGTAGGCAAGTCAGTGATACCTGATGTTACATCAACTACTAAGTGAAACTCTGGATGGTCTTATCTTGCGTGCACAGGTTTACATAACAATAATAGTTTCCATTCGAAGACATGTCCCAAAAATACTGGAGTCAATTTCCTACCACTGAAAACTGGAAAACCTTGCTGACTTGCACAGTAGCCACATGTTCCTTGCTTAGTGTTGCAATTTTGTGAAATGTGACCTTCACAATTTCTGTGTGACAAGTGCATGTCACATCTGACCAAACCTAGTCCTGTCCTTGCCAGTCTGTGCATCTAAAAGTGGCATGTGCAGAACACAATTCCAAATTTCTCTTACCCTACTGGATTCGAGCCAGTCATTCGCATGGACAGCAGCTAGACTGGGCACATAGCTGGTCGGGCTCTCAGAGTTGCCCACTAGGCCTAGGGTTTGTGAGAAGTGCCAATCTACAAGCAGGTGGAACATAACATAGGGGTATATGGAGTGTAACATACTGTATTTTCTGATCTGGAACAAGGGTTAGTACACTACTGTATTTTATTTGAGAATCACAGCTATTTTTAAGGCATGTCTTTATGTGAGGACACAGAAGTCAAGCAGAAAAGTTACCAGGAAGAAAAGTATTTGAGGTCAAAAAACAATTTAAAATCATTTAAAACCATTCTCTAAATATCTAAGAATGCCTGATGTTTATATTCTATTTGGACCTTGCAGTGGTCATTTATGTTTTTTCCTGTGTAAAGTGTTTAATTCATGAACACAGTAGTCATATGTTGCCCGATGAAATTATCTGTCCTCACTGAAAACCACTGGTAGCTACTTTAAAGAGTTAAAATAACAGAATGTTCCTTACCAGCTATGTGGATTACTGGGTTGCACAATGTATTGTTTGTTTTACACATGCACACCATATACAAAATCCAATAAATGACAGACATTTCAGTTATGTACAGCTTAAACATAAAAAACAATTTCAGTGGCAGTTGATGTGTGTCTAGAGAGCACAATAAATGGTCTCAGCAGTCTGTATGATCCTGCAGTCTTTTTTTTGTACTCTCTCTGTCCCGTCCCGCCCGTTCTTGTGTAGTCTTGTGGTGTTCTGTGATTTGTTCTTTGTCTTGCACCATGTGCAACGTTGTGTCCTCCAGGAAGATTGTTTCTTTTCACTGTGTACTGTGTATGTGGTTGAAATGACAAACACCTGCTTGACTACTTGACTTAACCTGGAAATATCCAGCTTCCACAGATGTTTTGTCACAACGACATTATACTTAGTCCCAGTGCAGCCCCGTGTGAACAGACCTTTTAATCATTCATGTACTGTTACTCAAACCTGGGAGTGCTGTGCTAAGGCCAATATTTACATCAGTAGTGATGACTCAATTGCTCCTTCAAGTGGTGCACAGTGTAAATTACCTCAAGCCCGCTTTCCCGAAGCACTTGATAAAAATCAGGTCTTTGACACACTGTCGTATCTGTCATATACCCTGACAGATGATTAGAAGTTTCCTTCTAAATAATTATGAAATTATTAATGGAATCCTATCCCTCCATCTATCTATCTATCTATCTATCTATCTATCTATCTATCTATCTATCTAATCCATTGCTTATATTTTGGTAGACATACAGCACTGTAATTTACACAGCATGAGCAAAAACAAAAGTAGCAATTAAACATGTAATATATCAGAATTTTCATTCTAAAAATCATGTGTTTGGGTATCTGTTCCTGAGCTCAGCGCCAGGTTCAGTGGTGGTGTTGTAATGATTTCCACTTTTTTCAGTCATTTTACTTTTAGCAAATCAACCCAAGACCATTGTTTGTCTTTATGCAGCTAAAGACTGATGCTTCTTTCTACCATTGGACAGTCTAAACTGCCGTAATATTAATAAAAAAAAGGAAATCCTAGCAGCAGGTGGTGAAATAACACAGTTGCGCAAATTAAACAGATAATGGTATAATTACACAGGATTCTTACAGAGACATGCCCAGGAGTGTGGTTACGGTATAATCTATGTGTAAAATGACATACAGGCTTTAGAGATGTGTAAGCTTGTTAAGGATGACCTTCTTATAGAGAGCCGGGGTACCCCTTCGGCCTAATCCTCGCGCCATCTAGGTCACCATCTGCTGCACTTACAGCTATGTCCACAAAAGGGCGTTGTTTTATTTTATCCATTGTACATCAGCGCTTTCAGATCAAAGACTGAATGCCCCAATGCAACACTAAGAAACACACATTCCTTCAAACAAGTCAGATTTATTTTCAACATCAAATGGTTTATATTGCGGTATATTTTATAGAATGATGTTTCATATAATTTATTGAATGGGTAAATTTCAATTTGTTTTTCTCTTAGGAACATGTGTAGGCCTAAAGAAACCCTACAAATAGCTATAGTAAGCTTAATACACCAGTTCAAATCTAATTCATCTAGATCAGCCACCCGAACCTCTGACTTCCTAAACTCATTAAAATAGAATTTTAGGGTAACATAGAAATCTGATATTTTTTGTCTTTTTTTTTAAAATCTCTTTGAACAGCCTTCTTGTAGCCTTCTTTGAACAGTCTGATTATTTAGCAGACTTATAATCACAACAGATATGCTTCATTTTTTAAACAAGTGAAATCACAGATACTGTACAGTGAAATTGAGAACATGGCTAAAACATTTGTACAGAAATGACATCCATGGGAGTCCATGCTAAACAAATCCCTCATTAAGATATGTCTGTATAACAGTACCTGTTAGCAACCTAATGTCTGATGCATCAGAACATTTGTCCATATTATTTATATAGTTCCATCTGACCCTATTTAATACATTTATTTTTGTTTTACAGTTGTTTTTTACTTATTCTGTAAGTAAACGGTAATACTGCTTCCTCAGCACCATGTTTTACTGTGCGCCCCTTATATCCAAACTAGGCCAAAGAGGATTCAATTTTTCCTTGTAAAGTTCTCCCCTATTAAATGCATAAGTTCCAGAACGAGAGTGAAGCAGCAGATCACTTCCGTAGAACAATAAACACTAAAAGTCCACGTCTGTTGTCATATAGTCCAGGAGATGAACCAGAGGCTGAAATCTTTCACTCCCTCCTCCAACCTCTTCTTTCTCACATCCAATCCCTCTCTCGCTGAGTAATGGATTCCGAGGGGATAATATTAGTTCCTCATGTGACTTTGCCTCATAACACAAAGGTGCTTCATATTCAGACTCAGCCTGTAGTCTTTCCACACAGGATGAGGCTTGGATGCAAGTGTTATTGTTGTTGCTTGTTACTTCTTGTTTGCATATTAAGATGTACTGCCAGGAACACAGGTCATGGTCAACCAGGTGGGCTGTATTTAATACTCCCAGTGACATGATGCATGCGTTCTACCATCCCATTCATGAAGAATCAATGAGTATCCATCAAGAATCTCTAAGCATACAGGCATATCGGCCCAACTGCACAGACCAGCATGTGTCCAGAGGATAGCCGACAAGACGGAGGAAGCATCAAAAGAAGGCTGAACCTCACAAAGGCTAATTTTAAACATTCTTGGTGTATCCCGTAGTTCACATGAAGGGGCATTTCATTCGACTCTTATTCTGTCCCAAGTGCGCAGGTCAAAAAGGCACAGGTGAAGGGTCGTCAGTGATGGTGTATCATGACATTGCCTTCATCGGCCATGGTGATCTGGGCCACCTGACGCACAGCCGAAATCTTCTTCACTGCCTTCTGAAGCAACACCTTAAAGTCCTTGGACTCAGGCCTGCAAAACACCACACAGCAACAGAGAGCGGCCCATCAGCCCGGTTCATCTTAAACAGCATCCCTTTGTGATCCTTACGAGTTAAAAAATTTCTGGATCTACAGTATGGCGTCCAGTTCCCGCATATTCTATGAGTTCTCCGCACGTTGAGGATCACAATGTAACGTATAGTGCATGTTCCGTTTGTTAAGGCCTATGTTAAGACACTGATGCATGGAACACGAGGCAGACACGAGACATACAGGGCATGACAGAATACGCAAAGAGACACACATCAGCATGCCAAACATAGCCAGGCATCCGGTTTTCAAATGCTGACCACATTCACAGCTATCCATATCAGAAGAGTGGCATGCCATCTGAAAGGACAGAGCGCGTATAACAGCTATCTTTGGCTCCACAAGCCATGAATCTTCCAAGTCCAAAAATGTCTGTCCAAAACCGGCAGGGAATAATGTGCCCCATAGTATGACATCACATGAGTGTATTTTTATTTCTTTTTAATAGTCTTTCTTTTTGTTTGCTTACAGACAGTTTACTTTGTACTGATGCTAGAAAGGGCACTGCAGGAGATCAGAATCAAATTGAGAGCTGGACCAAGCATGCTAATGTACCTAGCAAAGAATGGAAGCCAGTAGCCAACGAGTAGCATGATGTGATTTTTATGTCATAATTATTGGCTATTCGCTTTCAACATCATTGTTAGCAATCATGACTGAACTATCAGTTTAAATGCCTTCTTAAATAAATTTAGGAACAAACACATTCACACAAGCACACACATAAAGTGAGGGGGACATTGTGGGTGACAACTAGCAGATTAAGAAAATACTTCAACCTGATTTCAATCTGTCACATCTTATACATTAGAAAGAGAACTAAAACCTGTTAACCATAAACTGTAATGGAAAACATGTTTATTATTGGAGCCAATGGACAACTGATGACCATTCTTGTATCAATTGGCCTTTTTCTTTTTCTTTTTTTTACTAAATCCAGGGTAAAATATTATTCCTGTTAATCAACTGGACGCTGGATAGAGGTGGCAGACAGAGATGAGGTTGAACACTGAAGTATTCCTTTAAAGCATGAGAAACACAACTTGAAAGCAGAAGAACTGAGTCCATTCTTTGTTGGAGAATGTGTTCTAAATATAATGGCACAGATGTGCTAATTGTGACCCATACCAAACCCTTCCAGTTCCCCCCTCCACCCCTCCCAGATGCCACATTCAGTAATGTTATACATTCTCCATGCATAACATTACCTCAGTTATTCTTCTTTGCAAGCTCTTTCTCCGCTTTCCGCCTCTTGTATGCGGCTATTTCCTCCAGCTGCAACCCATGTGCCATTTGCCTGCAAAAATATGTCAAAGAGGATCAAGAAAAAGACACACAGGGACACACACAAACAGGCCACGGGACAGCGTTATCTTACCCCGACTTGAGTTCAGGCGGGATAGGTAAAGGTTTGGTGAAGTCGTCCCGTCCAAGAAGCCAGTAGGTCTCTTCTGTGCCTTTGCCCTGCATTGGAGAGAAGATGGAAGATAGTGACATTGTCCGCTCAACTAAACTGATTTGGGAGTGTGCCTAGACCCTCACAGAACTTATCTGAGATCTGTGAGTAAATCTTATCTGCACACTCCCTCTTGCAATTATTAGGTGAAAAAAAATCCTATGTATTTAATCAACCAAGATAGGTTTGCGGTCCTAATATTCATAGATAATTACTAGTGCACTTGCTCTAAAGCTACAATAAATAAATAATTCCACTTTTACTTTCCAGCAGCTGTATTAGTTCTCTAATGAAAAAATGGATAACTTGTCCCAAACGATTGTGTGCCAAACAATGCAATTATCAATGGTTATACAATACATAATTACTGACAGAACAAACCTCTAAATAGTGTCTTTACACGAGAAGTAAGAAACCTTAACTTTTAATGTAAGTTAATTTAACAAGAAGTAACTTGGATAGTTTCTGTAGGTCCATTTGCTGTAAAATGTTTACAGTAGAAAATCTGTTTTTCAAATGATATAAAAAAACAGAAATATTTTATTTTGTACATAGATGTACATGCTGTTTATACATTTAATAAGCAAATATATGCATGGGAGTATAAGTTCAAACCTTTTCCATCCAAATTGTGGATTCACAAGAGATTCAGCCACCAAAATTAAAGAATTATTTCATCTATGACGAGTGCATCAGCAAAGTGGCCTCAAGTCTTACCTTCATCTCAGTCCTGCCTCTCAACTGCACCTTATAACCAACTTTCAGCTGCTGCAGAATCTTGACTGTACTGGAGTGGACATGGATTCGGTATGCTGTAAGAATCAAAGGACTCAAATCAATTTAATGGACAATCAGACCTCAAAACAGTTCAAATAGACCGAAGAGTCTTTTTCTGACATGCCATAACTAGAGAACATGCGTTTGCAGCTGGTAACTCACGCATCCCTGTGGACTCCATTCTAGAGGCCGTGTTGACTGTGTCTCCAAACAGGCAGTACCTTGGCATCGTCAAGCCAACAACACCAGCTACACATGAGCCTACAGAGGACAAACATGCACACGCACATTTCCCGTAGCTGTGAGGTTGAACAATTCTGCTTATTTCTACTAAAATGTGACTGTAAGTGCTTTCACCATACTCAAGTAAAACATAACTTGTGGAATAAGCCAAAAAATGTACACCCAACACCTGTTGAATGAGGCACGTCTGACCTGAATTAAGTCCTATTCGTATCCGAACTGGAACATCAGGCATGTGTCTCATCTTAAACGTCCCCACAGCACTGAGGATGTCCAGAGCCATGTTGGCAATCTCAGCTGCATGCCGGTTCCCGTTAGACACAGGTAAACCTGATGCCACCATGTAGGCATCACCGATGGTCTCCACCTGGAGATTACAGAGTGACATACTTATTTTTTATATGGGAACAAAAATTCTATTCAGTTCTCGATTGAGTAACTGGCTGGGAAACATTGAATCAGACTACCCAGGGCTCCTCAAGTACCCAAGAGGCCTGGACTAAACAGTTCTTTCAGCTATGATGTGCGATTTAAAATTAGGGTCAGCGCTAAATAAATATTGGCAAACCAAATGTGTTGAAACTGAATGCTGCATCCATACTGAAAACCCTTCCCCACTGCTGGGTCTCAAATACTGCAGTTTATTCCTATTAAAGATTAGTTTGAACAATTTCAAGAGTTGGGAAAAAGCCCTACAAAGAGTGCACTTCCAGAGCAGCCTTGATTACAATGATTACTGTCTTGCTCTGTGTGATTATCTGGGTCTCCAGGGTGCACTGTAATAGTGAAGACATACAGTATATAAAGTAGATCACTGAGCCAGATGTTCTCATTCATCGGCCATACAGATGTTCATTTATTGGCTGCCGCGTATACCTTATACACATCATGGTTGCCGATGACTGCATCGAAAAGTGTGTAGAGGTCATTCAGGAGGTCAACCACCTCGATGGGCTCACTGTTGGCTGAGATGGTGGTGAAGCCAACAATGTCACTGAAGTAGATGGTGACGCTGTCAAAGTACTCTGGTTCCACCGTGGTCCCCAACTTCAGAGCCTCAGCCACTGACCTGGAGCAGGAGAAGAGCAGGCACACCTACCACTGAATTTAGAGAACGGTCAAACAAAGATTTTTTAAGTAACAGTTTAAAAAAAAAAAAAAACATTACACCATTTTAGTTTTTCAGGCAAGATGTGCTTTGTTTCTGAAGTTTGCTTCATTATTTTTGCACTGGAGACTATTGTAGCTAAAGTGTAATGGAAGCTAAGACCTCACCATTGCCTAAATTATTATGCAAATGTCTAAAATTTAGCCCAAGCTATTAAATCATCTCAAACAGACTTCCTTATGTTGTTTTCAAAATCGAATAACAAGTGTGTTGCATACCTAAAAACAGCAGTAAGAACTGAAATATATTTTTTTCTTTGCTGATCCACTATATTGTAGTAAGGGGAAAAAGGTGTATATTTTCTTTAAACTATCACTTCATTCCAGGGCAGTAGAGCTAACTGAAGGATAGTCTGAGGAGGGGAAAGTGTATGTGAAGAGGTAATATATAGTATATACAGTATGTGAGTATATACTGTATACATGCATTATGTCTATGAAGGATTATAGGTGCGTCTGAATGTATTCAACTCACGGTGGCAGCATCTGTGTGAGCAGTTTCTCTGTCTTCTGTTTCTCAACCTCCAGCTCTTCAGTTCTCTCTCTGATCAGCTCCTCCAGGTTTGAAGAATACTGCTCCAGCATACGCAACATGGAGTCTATGATGTTCGTTTTCTTCCCTTTATTTATGTTCTTGAACTAGGAAAGGAAAGAGGTTGCAAGCATAGACTTACAAAGAGGACGACAAGTGCTAGAGGTGTATAATTTACAGCTCTTTCAAATTTGGCAAATGAAATGCATCTGCGATTTCAGTTGTGGTTGTTTTTCCAAATTCCTCTGCCCAAAGTTCTTAATATCTGAAAGCATCTAGCAGTCGAAATCAACTTCCACCATCTTTGTTGAATTTCTTTTGTTCTTGAAATTCCCTTTTGAAAGAAATTCCCTTTTGCTTAGACAGTTATACATTATAGCATGCAAATGCTCCCTTGAACAGAAAAAACAAAAATGACTCTGAAAATAGTTCTGCTTCTTTACTGAAACCTTTTCAGATCAGGTGGCATGTTAAACTGGGCATTTCCGTATCTAAAGGAGCCATTTTAAAGGTCCTTTTCTGGAATTTAATTCAGACATGATGGTTGAAAATTGTGTTAAATATCACCCTTTTCTCAGTGTACAGTGAATAAAAGACCACCTGATTAAAAATCTCCTCAAAGGTGGGCCTTCTCTCAGGTTGCTCATTCCAGCAGTGCTTCATTAGCTGGATGCACTCCATTGGAGCGTGGTCTGCAGACGCAACAGGTCGGCATATCGGCGGAGGCTTCATGACCTTTTGAACGATTTCTATGGGTGTAGAAAGGGGTGAAAAAGTTTGAACAGAAAATACACGGAAGATAATATTCAATGTGAATAGGTCTAAAACATGCAACCTTGTTTAAGGACTGATTTAAACCAGCCATTTGTTTCATTCATGTGCTTTAATAATTCCTGGTCATGGTCATAACATGGTCAAGTCAGAAGGAACTATTTTATGTGACCTACCCTCAGCTGAATGTTCTAGCATGCAGAAAGGAGGTCCGCGAACCACCACTTCCTGCATGACGATGGAGAAGCTGTACACGTCCCCTGGGAGAGTACCATTCATTCCCGGGAATGACCCTCTCAGGATCTCAGGAGCAGTCCATAGCAGCTCTGTGCACAGCAACTCATGTTAATGGGACACTTTATTTAGACGCAGGACACATTAACCCTGTCCCGATAACGAGGTCAATGTCCAATAAACTCCATTCAGAAAGAAAAAGTAAATCAGCACTAGTCACAAATATTGGGCCCATTGCAAAGGCAAAGCAAAGACACACACACTCACCCTCGGCTGGTGGCTCTTCATATGGGAACTTCTGAGACTCCAGAACGTCGTTGTAACCATAGTCAGTCACTTTGAGTACAAATCGGCCATCAACCACACAGTTCCTAGATTTGAGCCTTCCGTGACTTATGTTCTTGTGGTGGAGGTATTTCATGCCCTGCATGCCAGAAACTTTCATGCACATATACTCTCATACTATCTTTAATTATATTAATACTAATCGGTATCAGAATCAGAACGATTTATTGCTTATATCATGACTGCAAAGACACACAGACACAGAGACAAGAACAATACAATATATAAAGTATAAAAAAATCTGAAAAGAATCTGTAGAAAAAAAACTCACAATGAAATACACTATGATATACACAAATATGCTGGGCATAAATACTGTAGATAAGTAACTTACAGTTAAGTGAATTCTAACGACGCAAATGGTAGTTAACACTATGTTTTGCACTTGCTAGAGATCAGTAGTATGTAAGTAATATTGACATAATATAATATTGAAAGAAGTAGTGATACAGCGCCCTGTAAGTCCATGCACATACAATATTGCACATAATGGGATAATGTTTTAGCACCTGATAAGAACATTGCACAACATTGCACATAGTACACTGTTGCACATCATAATATACCTCCAACTACCATGAAATTTGATATGACAAAGCACTTCTCAAAACTCATGCATATATTCTTCTGTGCTGTTCCACAAATGATCTTTAGCTTTTTAATACTCATTCCAGTCTCAGACTTCCCATAAAAAGAGCTGCATTCTGAAGTGGAAAATCAAACATTCTTTTTTTTTTCGGACAAAATGTTGGTCAAGACATGTTGGAAGTCTCAAAAAAGCTAGCCTGAACTAACCTCTGCTGAAACTGATGTTCAAGTGAATAACTGACAACACAGATTCATACACCAGACATACCTTAGGTGAACAAGCAGCACTTGATTAAAGGAGGAATGTGCACATTTCATTTTCTACCAAATATTGACGTTAATGAGACTCCCGTCCTTTTGTGGAGGTAGCTACCTTAATGAGGTCCAGCAGGAGTGAAGACTTAAACATCCAGTCCAGTTTGACATCATCACTGAGCAGAAGGTCTTCCAGGCTTCCTCGGGAACAAAACTCCGTCACGATTGCAAAAACGCCGGAGTCGAGGAAGAAACCCATGAAAGGGTTCACATTTTCATGCCTCAAATCCTTCATCTGCAGGTGCAGAAGAAACACTTTATAAGCACTTGACATATTCACCACCAAAATTAATGAATTAAAAAAACAAGCATTGCAGCATCGAGTGACAGTCTAGAAATGCGAGGTAATTAAGACTCAAAATCTGAGAACACTGTGAATTTTACCAGATAGATGTGAAAGAATTTACTCAGGAAATGTTTTGTGGATTTAGTCTGAAAGGCTCTGTTATGGAAAAATGTAGAAAGGACCAACCAGTTCAAATACATCACTGGTGCTGCGGCTGATGCTCTTAAAGTTTCCATCAGGAAATCTTTTCAGCCAGGCCCAATCTCCCTGTAGAACAGAAGACAGAAATTTGAAGGTCCCTCTGTGTGTGTTTCATCATTAACATTAAATTTGTATGATGGAAATGTGTATAACCAAAGTGCGAATTTTTCTTTTTTTTTTTAAAGGACTAGACAAGGTTTACAACAGTTCCTTATAGATCTGCAGAAAATGTTTCAAGCATAGTGTGCACTGAGCATTAGTGGGCCATGTTAGTTGGGGGAGAGGGGCGGGCGTTTAAGAACCATGACTTATTAACTTTTAATTTTCCGAGCCACTTGTCCTGACAAGGGTAGGAGTGAGTGCACAGAGCTTTTGTGATACTTTAGCACATTATCTAGAGTAAAACAGTGGAGCTTAGCTAAATTAAAGTTTGTAGATTTATGAGTTGCTTAGATTGCAATTAATGGCAGTACGCCATTATATATATATCATTTAACAGTAATTTTACTTTTTTTAAAAACAGTTTGCTTGTATGTACCAGTTTTCACATATTATCGTGTGCATCTTTACAATATTTTAGCTTTTATTGGTCATACTGAATACTATTACTGGCCTCATAAAAACTTTGTTTTTTTGCACTAGACACATCATGGTTTTTAACAGAATGGGGCAGCTGGTGGTCTGGTGGTTTGGGAGTTGCCCCTGTGATCAGAAGTGTGTGGGTTCGAAACCCAGGACGGCCAGTGGCACCACTGAGGTACCCTTGAGCATGGTTTCGTCCCCACACACTGCTCCCTGGGCGCTGTGTTACTGGCTGCCCACGTGGTGAATGGGTTAAATGCAGAGAAAGAATTTCACTTTGTTCAGACTGTGCTGTGCTCTGGTGTGTTCATGCATGACTATTAAGGGCCACTTTTCTTTATGTTGGACATGCAGTAGAAAATATGTACTGAAAAAAAGACAGTCTCTTTATTGCATTAGGATCTACATCCACAAAAAAGTAGTTTGTTCAGGACACTATTTCCTCTATTCCCATTCAGTCAGTTGAGCCTCTGGTCCTACTGCTCACCCTACTTTACATGTTTGCGACCATCCTCCTGCAGGGGGAAGGTCTTTGGTTATACTTGAACCTTCTGTGTGAAATGTGTAAGATTGTTATTTACCCCATAGACGGCGACGTTTGTGTTCTCATGAGTGATCGGTGACTGACTTGAGAAAGGAGACATGAGACTGCGCTCTGAGAAGCTTTTCCTGGTGTCACTGGTCCTGCTGTCATCAAAGCTCAGCTTCTGTTTTCAGTGAACATAATCAGGAGTCTGGATCACTGAAGTTCATTGTTGGGACAATCTTGTGTGTATATTCATGTCTGAAGAACTTACTTTGTTACTCAATGATGGGATGATGAAAGTAAGATCTTCCAAAGTCAGTAAGATTTTATCCGGGCCCTGAACTAACTGGATCTGGTTGATCCGTCGTCTAGAAGACATGAACATTTCAGTGGGAGTTAAGAGATCATCTCTTATAAAAATGTCAAAATAAAGGTTTCAAAATGGCTTGGAAACATGGTTCTAAAAATTATCATTAATATAGAACCTTTCCGTTACGTGTAATGCAGTGTTTCAAAAACTCGAAACTTCTTTAACTTGAAGAGATGAAAGAGTTGTATTTACATAAGGGGAAACTCTGGATTCTGGATGATATATGAGTTTACAAGATGTGTCGATAATGCAACCTTTCATTTTTTCCACCAGTGAAAAACTCCAAACTTGGCTGTGAATGTAAATAAAAAATACAACTGATGTGCTTCTGAGTGGGCTTCATGCATTTTAATCCAGCAAAGAAAAACAGCATGTGAAATCTCCAGATGTCCCTGCTTTCTTTCTCCAGAAATCCATAAAAGAGGCTCTACTATAGCATCACTCAAACAAGCCTATTTTTGGTAAGTTTTATTTCTAATGCAGGCTTTTTTTTTTAGCTATTTTTTCATTATTACTTTTAGCACACTGTGTTATTGGGGATCTCCACATCTGGTATTTGCTTCTGTAATGAGATCTGTTTAGTCACATCTGTAGGAGTGAGGCAAATATTAGGCTGCTTGATATATTAGATGAAACACAAGGTGGGAAGATCATTGTTACCTGATAAAGTAAGCAGTGGTAATGCAAGATAGGACCAGAAGAATGATACAGAGGGAGATGACAATCAACTGGGAAAGATCCATGCCTGATGAAAGAGAGTGAAATCAGCTCTGCACTAACATTCCAAACATATGGAGGTTAATATGTATATGTTCTTTTGGTCACACTATACCTATCTAAGGGCAGTATTGCTGTAGAGCAATATTTTATTAAGAAAATACTAAAGTGTTCTGCTTCTTCTGTAACACAGGTCTGATTACCCTAGATTTTTACTCGTTTTTTTTTTCCCCAAAAGAACGTAAAATACAGTCCCTCAAAACACACATATAATAGAAGCCTCTGGGCAGAGATGAACTCTATAATTAACAGTTTTGGACAAGATTTATTTATATAGAACACTTTCCTGAATTCTTCAGTCAAAGGTATTTGTAAATTACCTGTAAATCTCTATAAATCATCCTTTCAGTGATTCTTTTTAATGCATTACCTTAATGAGAACAGCTTTGGTATGACATCTTTTCATGTCTGCCTCATCCTTAGACTTGTACTGTTAGTAGAAAGGCTTGTTTCTTACAGTCACTTATTTTAGATGTTTATTCCTAAAATTCATCAGCTGCCCGCTGACTTCTGTTATTAAGTGTATTTTGAGTCAGCAGGGTTTCTTTTCTTCTCAGTACAGGGAAATGTGTTAAAAGATTATGGTACAATACTGATGCAGCAGAAATTTCAGATGCTTTAGACAGAATTTAGATTAACTAGGGTTATAGCTTGTATATGTGTGTAAGTATTGATGTGCGTCTGTATGTCTGTGTGGTTGTGTGTCTTTATCACCTCCACTACAGATGATGCCATCAGTGAACCAGCAGTTGGAGTCAGTCTTGGGCGGCCCCCACGCGGGGAAATCAATGGAGCGACCCAGGAAGCGCACCATGTCCGTCTCCATCTCTATGCGGTAGGAAGGCCTCAGTTCCCATGTAAATCCATCAGTGTCTAGCACCACATAATCTAGCAGCCCTGAGCCAGAGTGTGTAGTGTGGATGGGGTGGCTAAAGCCTTTGAAAGTCAGATTACGGGCATGCTGGGCCAGGTTTCCCCCAGACGGCGACTTTCGCGAGGCCCACACACCCCGCATGGCCTGGGCCATGAACAGGACGGAGGAATAGATGGTGCCAAACAGAGGAGAAACCTAGGAGTGGAGGAGAATTAACTGCAAAACTGCACTCAAGCCTTCCAGTTGATTAAAGCACCTTTGGTGCAAAGGAAGTTCATATTGGGCTTTGAAAAATAATTTAGAAACAAAAACTGTCATTCAATCAATAAATCCACTTCTTCATAAAAAGGAAAACACCATGATGGTTTTAAAACTGACTGCTGTAAAAAAGTACCCAAAGTATTAGTAAATTGCTGTTGAAAGGAAAACCATTACTCTTCAAAAGGTAAGGAGCTGCTATACTGTTGATGGACAGCCAACAGAATGTATGAGGATAAAGAAGCTATGAACAGTACATTAATTTTTTTAGATTAAGTTTTTGCCTGATAAAATAGAGGAAATCAACCAGTTCATTCAGCCAAATCAACCACGGTCCCAAATTAAACGCTAAAATAATAGTTTCCTGAGGCCTAGGCCTGTGCAGAACAAACCCTTTTAAAAGGTACCTGGTGAGGCTGGAAGTTTTTAGGCAGTTCTCCACTTTCCTGTGCTTCCATGAAGGCATGATAAAAGGAGTGCTGGTCTGGAGATTCCACAGTGATGGTGAGCACAGCATTGTAGGCCCGCAGCAGTTTGCTGTTGTTACGCAGAATGGGTTGGGGTAGGTGGTGGTAGGGCAGGCTGTAGAGAAGTGTGTCATAAGGAACAAACACCAGGGAACCATCCGTCAGCCGCATGTCATGTGCCATCTCCAGCAGTAGCTTCTGAGCCTTGCCTCCCACCAAGACTGAATGCATACAGAGAATGACCACTGGGGAAGTGGGGGAAAAAGGAGGTAGGATGCAGCAATGAAAAAAGAAAGAACAGAAAGAAAGGCAAAGTTGAGATAAAGAGAACAATAAAAATTCACTTATAATAACTAACAACTTAATTTCTATAATAGTGGACTTGTAGTTAGTAGTAATATTACAACCCCAAATCAGAAAAAGTTGGGACAGGGTGGAAAATGTGAATAAAAAAATAAAGCAGTAATTCACAAA
>JBBJLS010000011.1:103888-119458 GCA_037577275.1 Bryconaethiops microstoma
GGAGGAATTTCGTGCTGTTCACACTGTGTGCTGTGGTGTGTTCTAGTATGACAGAATTTTCACTTTCACTTTCACTTGTCCTTAGGTCCTTGTCACCAGGAGTGAAAGGATATTACCAGTACTTAAGAGGCCCAGACAGCTCTAACATCTGCAGTTATCAACCAGAATCACTCCTTTTTTTGCTCTCTAAAATTCTTGAATGTGCTGAATATAATCAGCGGTCTCTTTCTTGCTTAGTCTCAGCCACACACTATGGAAACTGCCCTTGTAGCAGTGACTCCATGCAGCCAACCTGCATTTGTCCTGATTCTTGACCTCTCAGCAACCTTCAGCAAGGTCAGTCACAAGATCCACTTGTCCGTTATCTCCAGCCTTGGAATCCTACCTGAAGGAGCACTCCTACTCCCACACCTGCTCAATGCCGACTCTCTACTGGTGTCCCACAAGGCTCAGTGCTGGGTCCTCTTCTCTTTTCTCTTTTCACTTTCTTTCTTGGTGATGTAATATCCTCTTATGGCTTTTCCTATCAATGCTATGCTGAACTAACCACTTTATTACCCGTTCTGACACTCAAGATTCCAGTCATATCTGGATATCTCCTGGAAGCCCACCATCTGAAGCTGAACCCCAGCAAAACTGTGCAGCTGTTCAGTCCCAGGATCTACAGGTCCTCATCGTGTTTTAAGCATCACAATTGAGAAATCCTTGGTCATTCCATCTGAAGATACACAAAGCCTCAGTGTATTACTTAATGAACAATCATTTCCAGATGGGTTATCATTCTTGTTACATGTTGCAAATCTGATTCAGTCATGCAGTGTTTCTCCTCTACAACATAACTTTCTCTCCGGGGAAGCCACTAATGTCCTTTTTTTTTTAGAATCTTTTAATCTCAAAACCAGACTACTTCAGTTTTCTCCTGGCTGGACTTCCTATGTGGACCTTTAGGGCATTGCAACTGATCCAGGATGCAGCAGCATGGCTTGTGTTCACTCATGTCACTCCACTGTTGCATTCCGTTCCCTGACTTCGTGCAGCTGCCCACATCAGATTCAAAATCCTGATGTTTGCTTACAAAGCCAAAAATGGACCAGTCCATCCCTATAAGATGGGAGCGATTAAAGTTTGATCTGTACCTATATCCCATCGAGTTTCAAGTAAGGGATAGTTAGACCTGACATCCTTTAAGGCGCATGGAAAACAAGCATCTAGATTTATCTGTTCTAGAAGTTCATCGTGGAATGAACTTCCACTGGCTGTACAATTGGTAAAGTCACTCACTGCTTTCGAATACTGACTGTAGAAGCTTCTTTGTAGAGGCACTTAAGTGAGCAGTAATCCAGCACTTGTTAAAATGTCCTGTATTGCACTTGCTATGTCGTATTACTGTACTGTACATATTGCTATCTTTCTAAGAATCAGCACTGACTCTTATTCTAACATTATCTTATCTCATCAACAGTTCTTTAAGATCCACAGTGTGGAGGCCTGGGCAGTGTGGAGAATGTACAGTTTTTTAAGATCCACAGGGCAGTGTGGAGGCCTGCTGTGCAGAATGTACTCCAATCTAAATTATACACTGTCTGCAAAAGTCTTTATGAACATCATACATGTTGCTAATATGTGTGTGGGGCAGTGAACAAAAATTAGATGGATAGCTAGATAGATAGAGAGAGAGAGAGAGAAAGAGAGGGAGAGGGAGAGAGAGCAAGAATGAGAGAGATGATTTTAAAGTCCTAAAAAAAGAACGAGGTTATTTTGGCAGAACTTCGTGATCTTTTCACCGTATTCCACAACATTACATCACAAACATCTTGCGCTTCAGATCACTACTTGGAATCAAAACAGTGATTAATCAAAAGTCAGAACAAAAAGGGGTCCGGGTCAGCAAATAACGGCAACATTATCCCCATTATTACTCTTTGAAAAGAGAGTGGAAATGTCCTAAATCAGTAGGGAGTTATTTTTGTAGGACAGTTATGGTTGGATTTGTGAGAGTTTGATGTAGTAGATGCCATCATAGCCAAGCAGTAGAACTTGGAGCAGTTGCTGGTTGTCCCCCAGATATATTAAGATGTTAAAGACCTGCACTTGTAGAGCCTTTCAAATACTAAGAGGGTGGTAGAGTGGGAAAGATTTCACATATAGGCATGGGCACCAGAACCATTATAGCAGGGGGGACATGCCCACCCCCCCACCCCACTCTTCAAAATCATTCGTTTCACCCCCTCCCCCCCCCCTCCCTTTCCCTCCCGGACCACCAAGACGTAGACTGCTGCACAACCCCTAGACAAAAGCCTAGACGTAGCCCTGCATCCGTCCGTCCATCTGTCCGTCCCCCCCCACATTAAAAATGCTTCCGGCGCCCATGCATATAGGCATGTTTCTCTCTGTTATAGTGTTCTATAATTTTATTCTCAGTCATTTTGAGAAGAGATGCAAAGACTTGAAATGTGTGATGGAATAGAGCAGGAGCCCCCTACCTTTTTTGCGCCATGGACCAGTTTCATGTAAAAAATATTTTCACGTATAGATACAACTGAAAACAAAGTGCATTTGTATTTTTCGTGCTAGCTTGTGGGCTAAACTTTTTGATGTACCGTGTCACATAACAGAGACGAGCTTTTTTTTTTTTTTTTCAAAATAAAGGATCATTCAGAAGTTGATAATCAATAAAATGTTTTTATTCTGTCTTTCTGTGCGGCCCGGTACCAAATGACTAACAGATCGATACCGGTCTGCGGCATGGTGGTTTGGGACGTCTGGATGTATAAAATAGAAACTTAAACCCAGATTGTTAACTTGAAATAAAGTCAGACAGGCCAACTGATGTTGTTCTAGTACCGTCATTGCTATCTGTCAGCTGTCCAGGCTGGGGGATTCTGTACGAATCATAAATCTGGTTCAGATATATCCACATTTCACATTCCAGCTCATAAAACACCCTGAACTGAGGGCCAGCAGAACGTGAGTCATTTCTCAGAAAACAAGGAGATACAGCTGGGGCAGAAAGATATTAATTAGCCATGGAATCACCACGACTAGAGTCCATCTGGTAAAGAGAATCTTTTTGGATGGTTGAAGTCAACGTGAATATCTTTCCATACTTGTAAATACTAAAAAAAAAAAAAAATTTTTTTTATGTTATTTTCTTAAAATGTTTCTTTTTTAATCAACCTGTACTTTCTATATATTTATGTAAAGGTGGGGGGGCACGAGCCTAAGAATTTCATTACAAGTAATGATGCTACATTGTTATCTGTATATGACAATAAAACTTGAAACTTGAAACTTGTGGCAAAACATAAAATGTAAACACTTCAAGAAAAATATGATCAAAATCTTCGAGTTTAATTATATTTATCTAATGTTCCTCGCTGGTGCATTGCTTCAAACATCTATTCCACCGCCATGCACCAGAGGGGAGCAAAAATAATATTAACCAATAATATCGTGTTTTACGTCCTCATTCCTCATCCCTCATCCTTGACCCATCATTGAAGATAAACGCTGAGCTAGCTCAGAGATACTCCCCAATACCAGAAATAATACCAAGCCAATACCATGTTTCATTCAGAAATACATCCCAGTAGTGAAGAAAAATGCCTTCAACAGCTGCTGTAAGGCTTTAGGTTAGAGACTGAAAGGCCACAAACCACATAACGTCTGTCACTAAGACCTTGCCTGACACTCTTTCTAAAATCATGTAACAACCCCCCTGGTTTTTTTTGGTTTCCTCCCCTTTTTCTCTTCTTTCCTTGACCCAAGTCTTCTCTCTCTCCCACTCCCTCCTCCTTCACCCGTTGGGAGTTGTGTTTCTTGTCGGAGCTTCCTGAGATTGCGATAACACAGCGAGGTCAGCGGGAGAGAATATGTCCTGTGACCGTTTCATGTTGCAGCTGTTTCTTCGCAAACACCTCCCAATCTACTCCAGTAACTATGATGAGCTTTCCCATGTAAAACATGTTTTCACAAATTATAATAACTCCAGGAGTATGCACCTCTGTGGGAGTGCGTCTTGGTAGCAGGCCACAGCAGAGCTCAGGAAGCCATTCATTACCACAGTGCCAAGAGGCCTCGTTCATTATACACCGTACGAGAGGAGGTTTCCCAACTTAGGAATCATCCATTGAGAGATCACTAATGCCAAACCTAATAACTAAAGAGATTTTCCTCTTAACCCAGTTGTAGTCAGTAAATGCAAAGTTTGCATTCTGGTAAAGTTCCATTACTTTCTAGCTACTTTAGCCTTAAGAATCCAAATTAATACACTAAACATATTATAACTGTTTACATTACCGGAACAATTCTGTAACGATCGCTTTAACTGCATCACCTAGACAGTTGATTTGAGTTCGGACATGACCAGCAGCCAGATGTGCATGTATATTTGTGCCTTGAAGGGTGTGGTAAGATAACGCATAAGCATGACTGCTAAACCAAGACCAGACAAAGCACTTCTACGTAAATTCTCAAGGCTCTGGTACATATTACAGCAATCATCACCATCTGGTTTTGATAACGCTCAAACTCTGATAAAAAAAAGTGAGTCATTTGGTGCCACCAGTCAAATAAACACACTGTGCATGCAGCAGTGACCATACCAGATTCGTTCAATTCAGTACTCCTGTGGTAATCCAGTACATCCTGTGGGAGATGGATGGAGGTCACTAAAAAAAGGGGGGATGTGGTAGCTTGTCCACATCCAGTTTGATATAGAATTCAATAAATGTATGTACTCTTTTTTTTGCCAAAACAATTTAAAAAAATGTTTTTATTCTTTATTCTTATGTGTACAAAAATATTTTGGTCACATTTGTGATTTTCATTAAAAGGACATTGTGAGGTCAGATTTATACTCTCACTGCAGATTTGAGTTCATTTTTAAGTTACGTCAAGTGTTAGAGCAGACAAAAACATAAAACTGCACTGCTGCGGCCCAACAAGACCAGCATTTTATTACATTATTCCATGTAAACACAAAGTATGCAAGAGTAGAAAGAATATTTCTGATCGATTCATGTTTTGTTTTTTTTCACCCGAGAACCAGCAGGCAGTCCTCAGAAATTCCTATAATCTATTTAAACTCGCATGTCTTATAGTATGTTGGAGAGAAGCTCACTAAATCCAGAGGCAAGAAGAGTTTCGATCTTTTAATAGCTTTAAAACGTGGTAATAATCATGGGCAACTTTATAGGCCTGACTGTGAAACAGTGAGGCTTGGCCAGGCTACTGCTCTGTTTCAAATGCGAATAAAAAAAAAAAAAAAGTGTCTATGTCTATGCCACAATGCACACTTGGCTCGTTTATCTATTCAGATCTGATTTTCTCATTTTGGTGTTGTGTGTCTCTCTGAGAGTAGAGAAACCACTAATGCTGGTACAGGAAAAAGGTCTTTAAGTGGGTGGAGAAGAATTTCTGTGTGTGGCTGTGCATTTCCATGTGTGCCAAAGGAGATAATAAGAAATTCGAAAAAGTTAAAAATATTTCAAGTAGGCCAAAAACAGTATTAAATGGTCTATTTTACTTTTATAAAAAAAAAAAGTAAAAAAGACATTTCTCACATCTTGATCCAGTCTGCCTTTCATTAGGCCTGACCAGGAAAAGTCAAAGGACAAAGGGGCGAGATTAGGGGTCGATGGCCCTCGGCGCTGAATAACCGACGGGGCAGTTGAGGCTTTCCCGGCTTTGCTTCAGCGGAATGTATCTGCCACAAGTCATGGGAGGCATGGAAAGAGAAAAAGCAAATAAACACGCGTTCAAGTCTCTGCCTTCTCAATCCCTGACACAGCGTAAATTGGTCAAAGGTCATGAGAACCATCAGTCATTGGCCTCTTCCTCCCAGCAGATTATGTTTAAATATATAAAAAAACATCTGGGTCAAACTTCCCGCCCAGACAGGGAATCTCAGGAATATTCTGGAATAACATTTGTTCTAATTCACGGTGGGTTATTCCAAACATACCATCCCAAATGTTTACCAAAATATAAATCTGTTCTCTTCTAAGGCAAAGATGCGCTCTAGGCTGACAGATATACTCTTCAACAACTACTGGAATATAGAAGATACTCAAAAGTTGTACTCACTCTACCACAAAATGACAAGAAACCAAACCCAGGCCCTCATCCCATGACTACTGATGTAATCAAAGGATCAGACAAATAACTAGCATCACCTCTACTTTAAACAATTTTCCATCATTTCAAAAAGCCAGATCTTTGTAATACTGCTGAACAATAAACCTGAATAAATGTTAGCAGCTGAAATCACTAACTGTTAAACGGGACATTAGGGCTGCACTGTGCGTTAATCATTACTCCAATACTGCTCTGTGTAATAGGGAAATCTCAGGAGGTTGCAACATGCAAATGAGGCATCTAACCAAAAAAAAAAAAAAATCTGAAAAAAAGGTTTATTGCGTACTTTGAGTATTCCGAACAATATCAGATCAAATGACTGTTTTGATGAATCAAGGCATTTGCGTGATCCAACAAAGCAATTTTGGTCAAATATATGCAGATCAATATAACTTCTTGTCCATGTTAATAAAAATAACATTATTTACAATATTATTTAGAAACAGTGCTATTAATCCCATTATATGGCCATCCAGAGAAAGAAAGTTAGCAAAACGTTCCAAATGGTTTATACATGCCACTGTTGCGATGAATCTCTCTCATGTGTAAATTATCCAGCTCTGACCTTTTGACTCCTGAGCCAGTTCTACTGACGAGTGCAGTAACATCTGAAAAGGCCTCCACATAAGCCAGTCTTTGGCTTTCCATCATCATCATCAACGGCATCATTATGATTTTCATCAGAGTGCAGTGGCTGATTTCACTTTAGAAGACAGCACTTGCCGGAACCTTCTCTTTAGCTCCTGCATGTTAGGGCTCTTAGGGCGAGCAAGGTGTAGTCCTCCTCTCCTCTTCTCCCCGTTCCCTCCTCCCAGTGCACGGCTCACCTCCTGGCACAGGTGCAAAAACGCTGCATGCACGCCCTCATGGTTCTCCCGTGCTGAAGCCTCGAAGTAAGGCCCTCCCAGCTCAGCAGCCAGCGCCTCGCCCTCGTGGGCTGGAACCTGCCTCGCCCGCAGCAGGTCACTCTTGTTGCCCACCAGAATGATGGGGATGTTGCCGCTGGGATGGATGCGGCGCACATGCTGATACAGTGGCTGGATGGTCCTATAGCTGTGCAGGTCAGTGATGGAAAAGACCAGGACGTAGCCATCGGCCCAGTAGATGGAGCGGTTGATCTGCTCCTGACAGTACAAGCCCTCCGCATCATCCTGGGACTAGACAAGAATCAGAAATTAAATTAGTATCTTTCTTTCTTCAGAAAGCACAAAAGATATCATTTCCCTTAGCACAGATGTCAACATACATTTCAACAACAACAAAAAAAAGTAAATAAATAAAATGACCTATGGGTCATTCCATTGCCAGCTAAGCTAGCATGTCACATCATGGATTTTCATGAAAGTAAAATCTCCTATTTATATCAAATAGCCAGAAAAAAAAAACTATTTCAATTTTCAAAACTGTACTTCAAATATTGTTATAACTAGCATTATATTTCATCTCCTAAATAGACTTGAACTGCTTGCTGATTGGGGCTAAGAATACTGAAAATAATATTTCACTTTAAATCAACAAGTGACTCCCCAAGTTAATTTATTGGAGGGTGTACTTTTATGTCAGAATGTGAAATCTTTCTTATCTGACAGTCAGTTTTCTTTTAGTCAGTCTTGAAAACTACTTTTGCTAAATGTAGTAATTCTAAAGTATTTCTACATACCAAACAAACCTGTGAATAACCTTTGAATTACTCATTTCCATGTGCATTATGTGGTCCTAAATTAACCACTAAAAAACCTGGAGGCCTTTTTACCCTATTTTTAACCTTTTGGAGAGATTAGATTGTAGTTTAAAGATTAAAGATAACACTGAGAATAATGTTTCACCTGAAATCAAGTAGTTTCATGTTCATTTATTTATTACATGTGTTTTTAAGTACATATATGTAAATGAATACAGAAAAGGGATGTGGGAGGGAGAGAGAAAAGGGGATGTGGGAATAAAGAAAGAAAGAAAGAAAGAAAGAAAAACATGTGAGAGTGTATGAGAGAGATATTAATACTAAACTGACGTGTAGGATAAACAAAGTGACTTCACCCAGGACACTCTGTTACAGCAAGTAAAACATTCAGCCTCATTTTCTGTCTTGGAATCAGCCCTACCAATGAACTTAGTAAGGCAAAAACATAGAAGGTTTGCCAAGACAAGCAAACAAAATGAGGTAAGGGTAGAGATTTGAACTGCTAGAGCTGTAAGAAGCCATGTACAATGTCAAGAGTGACACATCCGGCAACCACAGTGGCATTTACTGGGTCTGTTCCCTAGCCTCAGATTAACCTTGGTACTGAATGATCAGACATTATCAGCGGGGAATAAATATCAGCAGGGTAAGTTTGACAAGAGATGTCAAACTTAGAGATGTCTGGAAAAAGGGCTCCTGCAGCCAGAAACCCCCTGCAGAAACCTTTGTGCTACTCCTCCTCTTAGTTTAATGAGCTTATGATTGAACACACCCTCTTTATCTCCTGCATTCTTTCTTTGCAGCAAAAATGTTTGAACCAAGATTCTCCAAAATTGATCAGAGTCCTGCTGAGGTCCCAGTGGTAAAGAGCGAGTGATCTAACCAGCACTTCAGATGCTGGTTAGATCAGAGACAGAGAAGGAAACAGAAAAGTGTGTGATGTGGATGTGAAGTACCTGCAGTGATACACAGGGAGTGTCCTGCACTTGTAAAGAAACCTGCTCTCCGTCTAGACTGATCTTCCTCGAGTACAAGGCCCCTAGGGAAAGAAACGAGACGCCGCTTATTAGTTAACACCACCTTGTGCTGGGTGGCGCTGAGAAAAATCTATCAAAATATTCAAACTCTAACAATATGTCTAACAATATTAAGTTTAAATTTTGTTTTCTTTTCGTAAAATTACACTTAAGCGAACTTTGCATGTGTTAACCAGATGCAAACCACATGTCAAAAGAGGGAAGTATTTTGACATTTGAAAAATAAACCTTCACAATAACCTGAAGCAGTCAGTAAATTAGATGTACTGCAGTCAACTACTTTACTGTTACTAAAATTAAAAATCAGTACTGGTGTGTGCCACGAGGCTGCATACTGATACACTGCCCACTACCCTGGCACATTGCCCAGCCCTAGAAAAGTTTTATGGCCTTAGTTTTTGGGAAGATATTGAGGATATGGTCTCAACATTTTTGCATCAAAGAGCCAGTGGCTCTCTTTCTAAGTTTTAGCTTCACATATGTTTAGTTACAGTTGTGTTTAACGATTATTCCCAACACTGATACTGTATTCCCAACAGTGAGAGTGGACATTACCTGTGTTGGCTTCATAATCCCCAATGAATCTCTTGGTCAGGAATCTCACTATAAGGGCTGGTGATGTGAAACAGAAGCAGAGAATTGTCATGTTCATGAAGAGACACAGCTCATGCAGCTCTGCTGGAGGAAGAGGGAGAGGAAGGGCATCTGTGTGTCGCCCCCAGGCGAGCACGGCTCATTCCTGCCTGACATTCCAGTCAGGCTTTCACTTCACACCCGCATCTGTCTTTACTTTTACACTTCATACTTTGTGTGTTTTACAGGGCACAGAGAGGTACATAGAAAGACATCAGGTTAGGAAAAACGCAGGACTCTTAATCCACTAAAGAGGGTTTACTATTGCGTAATGGGAATATGAAATCCTCCACAAGGCTGCATGAACTTCTGAATTGAATTATAATAACATTAAAAATGATTACTACCTGTTTTGCCCACGTTGCTCGCTCCGAGAACGACTAGCTTGACGGTTTTATTAGGTGCACAGTCCAGGACAGGGTACTCCGGGATGGGAACTAGCAGAAAGTTGCTAGATCCACCACTCATGGTTCCTGGCTGCTCGAGGAGACGCATTGAGAAAAGCTGCAGAGTTAAAAGCTTTAGGGCTATTCCTGCACCAGTCCGACTGCTTCTCTCTCTCTCTCTCCACACAAAGATTTGGCTACGTCTCTCTCGTGGTGTGTATGAACGAAGAGTCGAGTCGACGGTTATGTCCTCTAATAACCATAACTCAACAGTCTCCTTTTTCTTCAAAAAAGTGCTCCGCTCCCAATGCTGGCCGCCCAGTCGCGCTCCTCGTGTGTCCTCGCCTCTTTCTCCTCTGAAAGACTCTAGATGGAGCTCAGCAGTCCGGATCCCGAGGAGAACAGGTCAAACTAAGCTACGCCAGGACCGGATCTAGGCTAAGAGAGGATATCTCAGGCTGCTCTGACCTAAAGCAGAGACAGGAGTTGTTCCTCGGCTCAGAGCAGCCCCTATTCAGCTCCTGCTCCAGCCCCTGCTCCTGCCCCTAAACCTGCTGCAGTCGGTGTCCTTCTCCTGCCTCTGTCCCGATCCTGCCCGAATCCCTGCTGCAGCCTCTGTCCCAACCCCTGTCCTGCTCCAGCCCCTAAACCTGCCCCAACCCCTGTCCTGCTCCAGCCCCCTAAACCTGCTCCTGCCCCTGTCCTGCTCCAGAGTCTAAACGTGCCCAGCCCCTTTCTTCTCCTGTACTGTCCACTTTTCGTGCTGCAGCAAATTCCGCATTAAACTAGTTTAAACTATATTAAACTAGTCAAATGTATACTATAAATAGTAATGTGTGAGTAATATAGGAATGTGTTAGGAGCACTCATTAGCCCAACTCAACCTTTGCCCACTCTTTTGCAACATGTGCAATATTTTGGGTACAATATTACTGTGTGCAACATGCAATTTTCTGGTGCATTGTGTGTGTGTGTGTGTGTGTGTATATATATATATATATATATATATATAGGTGTGTGTATATGTATATACATTATATGGACCAAATTCCTTCAAGTGAGCGGCAGTCTTAATGCTTCAGCATACCAAGACATTTTGGACAACACCATGCTTCCAACTTTGTGGACCCAGAATGGGCACAGATTTTGCAACAGAAACTCCAAAATCTTCTGTAAAGCCTTCCAAGAAAAGTGGAAGCTGTTATAGGTGAAAAGGGGGGACCAACTCCATAAATCTATGCATTTGAATACAGTGTTATTAAAGCCCCTGTTGGTGTAATGGTCAGGCGTACCAATACTTATGCCCCGATATTGTATATATTTTTACGGTTTCAGTATTGTTCAGAGCAGGGTGTCCTCTCAGCTGTCACGAAGATGGCCGAGTCTGAGAGCCGAGTCTGAGAGTCGAATCTGAGTACCGAGTCAGGGAGTTTAGTCCGAGAGCCGAGTCTGAGAAACGAGTCTAAGAGCTTATCTGAGTACCAAATCCCAAAACCCGAGTCTGAGAGTTTGGCCATTCGTTCTGAAAGTCGAGTCTGAGTGTGTGGTTCTTCGTTCTGAGAGTTGAGTCTGAGTGTGTGGTTCTTCGTTCTGAGAGTTGAGTCTGAGTGTGTGTATTGCTCTTCTTCCCTCTCTCTCGGAACAGAACTGACACACTGTTAGAGTTTAACGCACCCGTATTGAGACTCGTCCCGCCCTCTCTACGCTTTGCTTGGATGTTCTCTTCTCACCGTTCCACTATTGGCTGAGACTCGCACCCATCTGGCCAATCAGGCAGCTTCGACTGCCGGCCCGTTCTAGCGCAGGAAGGCGGGTGTTGCCGGAAAATGGGTGGGTTTAGAAATAACGCAGTGACACTCCCTCAGTCGGGCTCCAGCTGCTGGACGGGCGAAAGGGTTCTTCTCTCTCCCCCGGAACTTCAGCCGTCCTGACGGCTGTCATCGTTTTTAAATTGGGGTTTGGTCCAGTATGGCGGCAGGCGGATGGAAATACTGATGACAGTCCGAAAGATCGCCTCGATTTGTACGATGGTAGGTGTGATGCCCCTCCGTGCCTCTTCCTCCGGGCTGTCCGGTCCACCGCTCCGGCTAACAGGCACGGCTAGCAGCCAAAACACCCTGTCCTGGAGGAGCGACGGAAAGTTTACAAACCTCAGAGTCTGCACGTTGTTAGTGACCCAGCAGGAGCAGCCATGTAATTGTCATTAGCTAGAATCTTTTTGAAGTGTTTTATTAGTCTTTTGGAGGTTAAATACAGATATAGCGATGCTAGGTAGCCACTAAGCTAAGCTAGCTAAGCCGTTAGCTCCTCTGTAAACAGAACCTGATTAGCCAGGGAGGCTCCGTGCCAGACTTTCAGAGAGTCTGACCTTACTTGGACTGTCTCCTTTTCAAGCATGGAGCTGTTTATCACATTCTAGAAAGGCCATAAGAGCAAGGAGGTCAGTTACTCGAAGTGTCATGCAGAACCACGAAACTTACACCTACAACTCCTGCTCTGTTTTGCTAGACACCTTGCTCAAGTGTGCAACTTCCACACAGCCTGGTGAGCTAGCTTTCTAGTAACTAGGAGTAGATAGTCGATTTTAGTAAGTGGATATAGGAGAGAAGGGAGAGGACAACGGCTCTGCAAAGCTGTTTAGCTTCCTTGGTGGGTGGAACTTAGTGCACACCTAGGTGGCTTTTTCTGGAGGTCTTGAGTTGCCCATATCTTAGCCAGCCGGTTGTGCTCAAAACAACAATTTCTACATTGCACAGGTCAGCCCTGTATTCATTTCTTATACCTGGTATTACCTAGCATCTTTTGTGTGACAGCTGATCTTCTACTACTTCTACTTTCAGCTTCTCCAGATTAGTGTTGGCACAGCAGATCCATTTCCTTCTGTCCTCTGCATCTTCCTCTCTCAATCCAACTATCTCACCACATCCATAAACCTACTGGGCCTTTCTCTTCTCCTCTTCCCTGAAATGCACCATCCTCCGCATCCTTCTCCCAACATACTCAGAGTCTCTCCTTAGCACATGTCCAGACCAATGCAATCTCGCCTCTCTGACTTTTCCTCCAAAAGGTCCAACTTGAGCTGTCCCTCTGGTACACTCATTCCTGATCCTGTCCATCCTCATCACTCCCAATGCAAATATTTTTAAACTCTTCCGCCTCCAGCTCTGCTTCCTATCTTTTCGCCAGTGCTGCTCTCCAAACCATCAAACCAGACAACGTTGCTGGTCTCACTACCGTCTTATACACGTTCCCTTTCACTCTCACTGGTACCTGCCTGTCACAGATCACTCCTGCCACTTTTCTCCCCCCATTCCACCCTGCCTGCATTCTCTTCTGCACCTCCCTTTCACACTTCCCCTTACTCTGGTGTGCTGAGCCCAAGTATTTGAACTCCTCCACCTTTGCCAGCTTTACTTCCTGCATCCCCACCATTCCACTGTCCTCCCTCTCATTCATGCGAAGTTGTGTGTAGGCTTATGCTAACATATAATATATATTGTGACGTTTGTCATTCTGTAAACAAAGTGCCCCATCCAGCAGATTAAGCTGTTTAAGGATCCCATTACTGTGCTTTACCTTGTTTCCAAGCCACAGTCCCATCACCATCCTGCCTAGAGAGATGCTACAGCACAGTTTCAAATAAGCCTTTTTGCTTTTGAGTTACACTTTAGCTACTGAGCTGTGTGTTTACTTTGATTAAAAAGCTTTTGCACCATGCCTATGGCAACCCAACTATTCCTGGATTTTAGACATCCAGGAATGAATGTTACATAATGCGTTAGTTATACATAAACCTCAGGTGGGGTAGTTGGTGATGTCCTATTAAGGTTTTGAATAGGTAGTAACATATGTTTCTGTATGTTAACATCCTGTCAATGCAGATGTTCCAGTTGGTCTCAGAAAGTATGTTGTTATTCACTCAGGGAAGTTACAAAAATGAGAAAGCTCAGTGTAACTTTCAGTGTCTTCTACAGGGCGCCAATGCCTCTGCCTTGGAGAAGGAGATTGGACCGGAACAGTTCCCCGTAAATGAACACTACTTTGGGCTGGTCAATGTAAGTTATTTGTGTATCTGAAATATGTAAATCATTTCATGGCCTATTACTGCAGCCTCTATGAGTCACTTCCACATAAGAAAGACCTTTAACACATGATTCTACTCATGTCTGTAGCAGCTTATCAAGTCTTAGATAAGCATTTTTTCGAGCCACCTGCTCAAAATGATGACTGGTTAGAGTCAGTTCTTACTTTCTGGAAGGAAACATCATTCCATAGAACATGTCTTTATCTGATACTGTAATGTATATCACCTTTTTATCTCTCTCTTTTTTTTCTTCTTCCTCCTGAATCTTTCCCCCTTTCAGTTCGGCAACACCTGCTATTGTAACTCCGTGCTGCAGGCTCTGTACTTCTGCCGGCCCTTCCGGGAGAAAGTGCTGGCCTATAAGGTCCAGCCACGGCGCAAAGAAAGCCTGCTTACCTGTCTGGCAGACCTCTTCAACAGCATCGCCACGCAAAAGAAAAAGGTGGGAGTCATCCCGCCAAAGAAGTTCATCTCACGGCTGAGAAAAGAAAATGGTAAGGCCAATGTCTCAGTGGGGCAAGGCCACTGAATAATGGGAAAAAGTGTATAACTTGCAGCCATAGGTGGAAAAATTAGATCTTTGTTTCTTTGTTAAACATGGCCTGCTTATTTTTTCTTTTTTCTCTTGCGCTGTCGTGTTTATTTCTGCTTCAGTGCTTTTGGAGTGAAATATTTCAAACATGCATGCTCATCAAAATATCAGAACCACACCTAAACAGTTCTCGGATCTGATCAGTAGCCATAAACCATGTTTTATTATGATTATTTTGTTTTACTGTCCACCTTCACCCAGACCCTCCCCCCCCCCCTCCCGACCCCGAGTGCAGGACAAAGGGGTGGAAAATGGATGGATGGATTTTGTTTTACTGTTTCTTCAAGCTTTGTTGGATGTTTAATTCAGTACTCAACATTAGTACCTTGCAAATATTTTTCACATTTTACATCTTAGTATTTTCATGATATTTTTGTTTCCTTAAACAAAATTAATGAACCTATGCTTCCGGCATCTTTCATTTTATAGGACAGAATTATGATTGTTAACACTTATCTAACTGCTAAATCAGTGGTGGTGTGTGACATGACAAGCAGCCCAGCACAGACCCAGCAGTACTGTATTCCATTGAACTTTCTATTCAGTTACTAATCTATAAACTTTTTTTCAGTAACTTTTAGATAAGTTAATAAGTATTTGAGTGAGGTGGGTGGAACTTGGGTTTTAAATTATAGGTCACCAATATAGTTAGTATACACTACCAGTCAAAGGTTTGGACACACCTTCTCATTTAATGTTTTTTTTAATGTTATATTATTTTCTGCATTCTAGATATTGAATAATATTGAAAACAAACAAAATTATGAAGGAACACATGGAATTATGCAATAAACAAACAGAGTTAAATAAACCAGAATATGTTTTCTAATAAGGTAATGATGGACTGTTGTTTTTTTTATTTAGTTAAGTGGTTCTTGCCAAATTGTGGAGTAGAACCATAGTGAAATAGGATTGTGTACCAACCCGACCATCACGACTAATGGTCCCAAACACATTAAGAAGGCAAGAAATTCCACTAATGAACTCTTGACGAAGAACACCTGTTAATTAAATACCAT
>JBBJLS010000011.1:119558-134907 GCA_037577275.1 Bryconaethiops microstoma
TGAAAAAATGCCAAGAGTGTGCAAAGCTGTCATCAGAGCAATAGGTGATGTTTTCAATATTAATCTACAATGTAACCAATAATAAAAACAAAGGAAATTATTAAATGGGAAGAATTTTCGACTGGTAGTGTATAAGTGAGGGTGGGTGGAACTTAGGGTTTAAGTCATGTGTCACCGATCTTATCCACGAAGTGCCGGTGTGGCTGCAGGTTTTCATTCAAACGAAGCAGGAGCTCATTTAACTAATCCATTGTTTGAGACCAACTGATGAAACAAGTGGAATGAGGTGAACTTCTGCTTCGTTTTACTGAAAACCTTTGCAGATAAGATTGGTGACCCCAGTTTAAGGGGTTAAAGTGACTCAAATAGCCAGACCCATCCATTCAATCTCAGTACACACAAAGCTGATGTAGTGGGACAAAGTACATTTAAAACTGTTAATGCACTTAAAGCTTATTGGCTCCATTAGTCAACATCTCTATTTCCTCCTTCCTCTTTTAGAGCTGTTTGACAACTACATGCAACAAGATGCTCATGAGTTTCTCAACTACCTGCTCAACACGATTGCGGACCTGCTGCAGGAGGAGAAGAGCCAGGAGCGGCAACAGAATGGCAAGTTGGTGCAGAACGGAGGAGGAGGAGGAGGAGGAGGAGGAGGAGGTGGTGGTGGTGGTGGCGGCGGCGGCGGCAGTGGTGGTGGCGGTGGTAGTGGTAGTGGGAACAGCACGGGGGAGATGGAGTCAGAGGAGAAGACTCAGCAGACTTGGGTGCACGAGATTTTCCAGGGCACGCTGACCAATGAGACACGCTGCCTCAACTGTGAAGCGGTGAGCTGACAAGATGGAACACACTGGGAGGGGAATCATGTGGGTTTTTTTAATGAGACATGTGGACAGTGGAAAATCAGTATTAAGGAAATCAGGCAGAATCTGTTCTGATTGCTGAGCAAGTATCAGCTTTTAATCATTAAGAGTGGAGCAAAAGGACTGCCTCAGTGTTACTTGTACATTTAATTGTTATTCATTTATTGTTGTATTTTACAACATTCTGATTACACTACAGTATTTCTGCAGGGATGCCCTTTATTAACATTCCTTTGAAAAGTTATTGCAAGTGGAACTTCGGGTTTAAGTCATATATTTTTGTACAAATTACGAAAACGAAAATGCGTAAAATACATTTCATTAACCTCATAATTTGGTTGTTCGTCCGTGACTCGTAACATATGTCTTTTAGTTCATGCTATTTTCTGATCCAGATACCCAATTGACTAGAGATGCAAAGCATTTTTGCTGGAGTTCTGTTTGTTCTGATGTTCTGTTAGTCTGGTGAATTTATTTTCCACTGGCCTAACAAATCATTGCTAGTCTGCTGGCCTATTGTAGTTTAAAAGCTTAATTCACCAGTCCTTATACTACATTATACTAGCCATGAAGGAGCATTATATAGTAGTGTATATATTATCTTACATCAAATTGTAAATAAATGTGGAATTTAATGATGATGGTGGTCACTCCATTCTCTGTCCCCAGGTGAGCAGTAAAGACGAGGATTTCTTAGACCTCTCTGTGGATGTGGAGCAGAATACCTCCATTACACACTGTCTCAGGTAAGCTGATATTCCTGGCATCCAAAACAAACCTGTCACATACTGCTTCTTACTTCTTACTAGAAATGTCTGTGACTCTATATAAAAATGTACTTGCAGTTGTTATTTGTGTGGTCGCAGTTATCATTACTTCATTTTTTTTTTTAATACTATCTACATACAGGGGCTTCAGTAACACAGAGACTTTATGTAGTGAATATAAGTACTACTGTGAGCAATGTCGGAGTAAGCAAGAGGCACAGAAAAGGTAAGCCTGTCATTTCCCTCTGTAGAGCCGTTTTAACTCTGCCGAACCTTGTTTCCACAGCAACCATTTAAATCTCCTTTGGTTTAGAGATGTTGTGCCTCATGCTTTGCCACAAATCAAATGAGGTACAGCTTCCCTTGAAACTACATTTGTGGTTATCTTTTTGTCTTTCTCTGCAGAATGCGAGTAAAGAAATTACCCATGATCCTTGCCCTGCACCTAAAGCGCTTTAAGTACATGGACCAGCTGCATCGTTATACCAAGCTGTCCTACCGTGTGGTCTTCCCCCTGGAGCTAAGGCTCTTCAACACCTCTGGAGACGCCACCAACCCTGACCGCATGTATGACCTAGTGGCTGTGGTAGTGCACTGTGGGAGGTAAGGATTCAGTCTGAGCAAATTATATAGTATAGCTTCTAAATGTAGCAGAAATAGTGTTGTATGTTTTTCAATGCTTGGATAGGTATAAATAATGGTTGTAGTTGATTTAGTGGTTTTCACACAGCGACTAGTGGTGTAAGTTTTTCTGATTCTCACAGTTTTGCCCTCTTTCCCTTGCAGTGGTCCAAATCGTGGTCATTACATCACTATAGTTAAGAGTCATGGCTTCTGGCTACTATTTGATGATGACATTGTAGAGGTAAGACAGAATGCCTGTTTTTTCTAGGTTTAACTTTCTGTGTGCAGTCTCTTATTATACTTCTCAGAATTGAGAAGAGAAAGTGAAAGTTCAGCATACACTGGAAATATGGAGATGATGGTGGCTTTTGGCCGCTGAACCTTATTCGCTTGTAGAAACTGTGTAGCTATTACTTTCTCTGTCCAAAGTGAATAAACTTGGGCTCCAACAAGACAGTCAAATGTGAACATTTGAACAGTGAAGTAGTTTTCATAATCATAAAGTAAAGGCGGGTGGTTTCTGTAATAATCTCTTATTGACCTAAATACTTGAATCTCTCTAAAGACTGAGGTTATAAATGAAGGAGATATGATTTGTTGCGTCATTTAACACTGAACATAAAAATTTGTACTTTGGGAGTGTGCATCTTGTGATAGACAGCATGGTGAAGGTGATGGATACACAAACATAATTCAGAAATATCAACTAAAGTTCATGTTGTTTTTCTGCTCTTACATCATCATATTCTTGTGTTTTCGGCTCTTACAGCTCCCTAAAATACTACATTTCCTCCATTTGTTTTTCAGTAGTCAACATTGTTCTTGCTCTAACCCACTAAACATGAATTGTTTAGTCTCTCATTTTAGCAAACCCACTGACATTTTAGCAAACGACAGAACACGAGAACAAACAACAGACTGAGTCAGGATTTCCTACAGCAAAATGCCATGACTAGTCTGACTGTTAAGACTAGTGGATGACTGCATGAGCCCAAATGGTGTCGTGTAAAGTGTTATGAATTTGTGAACATGTACGGCTGTTGTGCATAGTTTGCATAGGTGTCTGTTGACATATTTCCTTTTAACATGATGATGTTATGCACAGTATCCATAATGAAATTTTGTCATATATGAAGATGAGTTGTGTGTTTGTAGCATTGTTTGGTCTCCCAACCTCCCCTCAGAAAATCAGTGTTTGACACAGTAATTGCTTCTGTTAGTGTCTGTGAGCTGTGCTTACCCATGAACCATTTCTTTATATCTTGATTGTGATATGTTTAAGTGCTTCTTCAGAGTAGTATAAATCCGGCTTAAGGTCAGACATAAGCTGTACTAATAGACCTTTGGGAAAAGTGTTGGTCTGTTGTGATTTTTTAGGTGTAAAATACTTTCTGAATAAGCTCTGAAGGGTTAGAAAGCAGTCGGCTGCTAAACAAAATCGCTTGCTGGAGATTTTAATGGAATACTGAGGTTCCTTTAAATCCTTGATTACACTTATAGAGAATGTGCATTAGGGAAAAGCAGATTAGATTTTTCCACAACAGACCATCTTCCCAGCAGCATGTCTGGTTGGGGAAAGAGAAGGAGAGCTGGCTGGGAATGAAGTTTCCACAGTGGAAGTGTTCATACCACAAGTCTGTTGGGATTCCTGCAGGTCTTCTCTGTTCCTCTGGGCCTAACCACATAGTGTCAGACAGCCACGCATGGAAATCCATTAGCCTGACTACAGCATGTGGATCTTACGAATATACATCTACTCCATCATTCACTTCCTCTCATGCTTACTAATGGTGCATTTGGATGGTTATTGTAAAGTTCCACTCCAGAATTTTTGAGTCAGCCGCTAGAATGGTATACTCAAACAGCCGCCAGAGTCTAAATACAAGTACCATGTCATCCAAGTATATAAGTAACTTATCACAACAGCCAGAAGGAGCACAGGGCCCAGCCTAATATGTTTGGTTTTCTACTAACTAATTCACTAAATGGTAAAACCTTTTTTTTTTTTATTTTTTTTTTTTACAAGCAACCTACACAACTGTTCTACTAATGAAAATTTAATTTTGTTATTAACACTGGCTGTTTGTAAACATTTTTATATAAGTGACTTAAACTTTAGCATACAAGTGGACTGAACCCTGAACCTTGCTCTTTCTTCCCCTGCAGAAAATAGACGCCCAGGCAATAGAGGAGTTCTACGGACTGACGTCTGACATTTCCAAAAATTCCGAGTCAGGGTACATCCTCTTTTACCAGTCCAGAGACTGAACCGATGGAAGTGTGAGAATGTGGCTTTGTGAAAGTCAGGGTTAGGGAGAAGGTGGGGCTTGGGCTATGTAGGCATGCTCCGCCCCCACTTCAGACCCTCTCAGTCAAGCCCCCGTGTCATCCAGGTCTATCAGCAAGGCTTTGCGCGGGAGCATCAAGCAGACAGGAGTAGTTGATGCCAGAATGACCTGGACAAGGCACAACCATCTCCAAAACAGAAGCAACGGAAGTTTGGAGGCTCTCCATCGCCACCCTCCCCTCCTTTGTGTCGTAGAGTTCCATACACACGTTCTCCATCAGTCACCGCTGAGGAGTCACACACAACCTCGGATGGCATAAAGATGGACCCATTTGCAACATAGTCTCTTTCTGACAGGTTGACCTGCTTGAGAAATGTGGACCTGCGAGGTCTAATGTTAGGGGATTTATTTTTTGCTGCCTGACACTTAATTAAGTTCCGTCATGGCTGAGTGAGCTACTATTAAGGATAACGTTTTTGGCACAACATGATGTTTGATGAAGAGATTTCCACACCTGTACATGTCTGGCGTTCAGCGTTTGCCTAGCAATCAGACAGCTAATTATGATTGTTGTTTCTAGAGTAGGTCACCTGGTTATCATATGAAATGTGGCAATAATAGCAGTGCTTTTCTGCTCCATGTCAGCAAATTGGTTTGGTGGGCAAGTTGATTTAAAAGATTTTTTTTTCTTTTAGGACTGCGTAAGTGATCATTCACAGAAATGTTCTTTTAGATGAATTTTGGATTCTGGGGCAGTGCCTGTGCGGCAGCTTAGTTGTAAATGAGGCTGGATTTGGTTTTGGAGTTTCTGGTTGAGTATTACATGAATGTAAAACATTCTAGCGTTTTGAAGAGCTCAGCGTGCAAGTGCAGTGCTTCGACTGTGTCATGGAGTGCACACTCCAGGAGGCACACACTGTGCTCTGTAGATTGTAAGGAAGCCTTTAGATGCAGTGTCAGTTGTATCATTGGATTGTAGCTATTGCTGTTGCTGCATTGATTAATTTCAGACAGTAGAAGGTTTGCATACAAGAAGGGATACAGACATAATTTTTGGTTCTGAGTCGCTACTATCCTGTACCCATTTCTTTTTTTCTAAGTCAGAAATGTTTTCTTCTTGTCTTTCTATTGCTAACTGTTTAACTGGATGTGAGTGGAGAAGGGAAGGGAAGGGAAGCGTAGCACAGCACTGCCGGCCATTTTCTTTAGTGTGATCAGGAACCTGTTCACAAGCATCACATCTAGGTTGTTCTGAACTTTAAACCCAACTGCACAACAGAGGATGGACTTCATGGGTCACTAGAACAGCTCAGTGATGCCCTTTAACTGGCTATGTCTGAATTTCACAAAATCATTGTAGCACAAAGGACATCGTAGTCATGTGAGGATATGAGCTATTTTTAGTAAATCATTTGTTCATGCCCACATGAAATTGCAGTTATCACTGGCATAAGTCCTTGTAGCAGAAATACATTTGGGAAATGAGGCTCTCTTGTTGCATTTTCTTTTTTCTTTTTGGAGCATGTCCATGTCAGTGATTCGTTTCCGTGAACATGTTCAGGTAATGTGAGGGCATCACATGAGGTGAGCACAATTTCACTCTGCTGCCTTGCAGCTGCTAATAAAACTCCACGGGAACTTAAATTGTCAGCTTGTCCTTAGGTCTCGAGTTGATTGAAATTAAGAAAGGCACAAATGCCCTAATTATGTCATGGTCGTACCTTATTGGTTCTCTAAACACCTTCTCTGTGCATTAGAATCACCAGGGAAATTTGAAGGTGTGCATTTGTTCATCTTTGTGCAATTATTTATGTAAATTGCACGTGTTGGTTTCTATTGTTATTTTCTTTCAAAATACACATCTGTGAGGATTCTGACTGTGCTCTGTTAAGCTCCACAATTTCTTTAAGTAAGCAACAGCTAATGCATGGTATGCTGCTGTTCTAAAACGTATAAATGTTATAAACAGGTACAGCATTATGCGTAATGATTCATCTAGTACTGATGTGAAATATAAAAGCAATGCGCTACCACGTTTATAACAGTTTATACTGATAACGGTCTGAAATGGAATTTTTTTCATCAACATTTGTTAAGCCTGCTAATGTGCATTAACTGGATTATCTATTTGAGTAGTTGACAGAAGAATGGACAGTTAGAGGTGGCTGAAAGTCTTTTGTTCTACTTCATAATTTATGTAAAAATGTAACTTATTTTTTCATAAATGTACACAGTTTTATATATTTTGCTAATTAGTCATTCAGTTGGGTTTGTCACTGGTATTTGGGCAAACTGGGGCTGCAGAAATGTGTCTGCTTTGGTAATGGGATTTAGCTTTTGCTCGGTATGATAGGAAAAATGTGCACAGGTTGAGTCAAGTAGGTAGAAAGAGCAGTAGCAGTCAACATCTCCAAATATGCAGTAGGCTACATCACAAGGGGCATTTCTATTTATTGACACATTTATTCACTGATCATAATAGTACCTTAATTGTCCAAAATTAGCATTAGCAAGCTAGAGTGCTACTGCAATGTTTAATGCAATGCTGCCTAATGCTGAGTCATGCTAACATTCATAGTACTCAAGTGTGCAAAGTTCTGTGAGTTTTTGTGACCCCCTCCCCACAATCACCGCCTGTTGCAAACAGTGGCAACTTTTGATTCCATATTGGTTCCAAAAAAGTGCACTTTCGACAAATAATGTACAGATTGTAAAAGTGAGAGCTTGGAATGAAGTGTATGGAATGAATGAAAGATGGGACTGGTCCAACCTGTCTCTAATAAAATGAAAAACAAAATATATGAACTGCTTCAAGGTCTGCTTGTGTCTTTTTCATAAGCGCTGTGTTTGAGGATAGCAACGGAGAAGTCGGTTTGTGATCGAGTTCTCTGGAAAGATCCATTAGTTCTTAGGTTCGGCCTGGATCCCCGCTGCCCTGCACATTTAGTCTTTTCCTGTTTCAACACACACTTCCAACACAGGAAAGTCTTATTGATTTTAGATGTTTAGTTGGTTAGGGAGTTTCCCCTGCAATCAGAAGGTTGTGGGTTCAAAGCCCAGGACTGCCAGTGGCACCACTGAGGTACCCTTGCCTGCTGCTTCACTTGGGTTAAATGCAGAGAAAGAATTTCACACTGTGTGCTGTGGTGTGTTTGCCCGTAACTATGAGAGACCACTTTATCACAAAAATGTCCGGAGCAGGAGGTATCTGGGACCAAGGTTGAGAACCTGAGCCTTAGCATAAATTGCATGTTATGTGTGTCAGTCACACACGCTTAATGTGGACAAAATGCGTACCATCAGATGTTTCATAAGAATGTTTTTATTCAAAGACTATGGGATCGTATAGATATGGACAATTTTCAGAGGGATAGCGTCTCAAATATGCAATGCTGACAAGGTTTCAGAAGTCCTTATCTGTGGCTGACAGTCTGTCAAGTGATGTGCATTCCACTGTCACTTCTGTCTTCAGGGTTCGAAGCAGGATGTCTTTAACGTCTGCATATTAACATGTCTTATTATGAACATTTAATAGGCTTTCATTAAAGGGGAATTTCTCCACCTCGTGGGACCGTCTCTCCCTGATTCAATGTTGAGATGCAAACAATGTCATTTAGAGTGGTTTAATATGAAAAACTGACTGGTTTAGATTTTCCTCACATTGGTGAGTGTAGGAACCAGAGGCCGCACAATGCAATTATCGCCTTATCAACCTAAACAAACCTTTGCACATGTTTTATGTGTAATGTTGGTAGTGGTAAATCTGGAAAGCATTATTTGGCCTTACAACAGCCTGCATTTTAAAAAGTGTCTGAGGCCAAGAGCTTATCTGAAACCTGTTGTAAAACAATGTCTCCGGCATCAGGCAGCATATTTATTTTGTATCATGCCTTCTGTGAGGTACCTTTTAGGGGCAATCAGTGCTTTGGATGTCTGGTTTCTATTACCATTGTTGTGAACAATTCTGTCTCCATAAGAACAGACCATTTCTCATCAAAACACTCTAAATTGCTTTGTTCACACCTCAGTCATTTAACCATGAGAAAATGTTGAAAAGGTCAGTAAAATTCCCCTTTAAAGGAATGCTAGACCGTTTTGGTGCAACCTCCATATTAGTGGTCAAGAAGTGCAGTGTAAGATTTAAGTGAATATATCGCTCCCTTGTGGTTCATCGCTGTATCATATCTTCAGATTTGAGACAATGCTGCTCCGCTCTTCCACGAAAGAGTTCTCCCAAAGTGTAAAAAAATGTCGATGGTAGAAAAATGTCTTTGTAGTTTCTAAAAAAAATGTTTGCTTTACCATTTCTTCTCATTCAGCTTTTCTCATACTGAGTGTGGTCGATGAAGAAGTTTTGGAGAGATGGACTCCTTCTGATCAAGGTCATCTGTAAGAAAATAGTCAAAGCAGAGTTTAAGTAGGATCAAGAGAAACAGTTTTGTGATCTGAGTTAAATAAATACTCATTGCTAGACCAACAAAGTAAGATTATACTTTTATTTGAAAGTGTTGATACTGGTACACATGTCTCTGAAGGATATAAAATATTGAAGACCAAGCTTCAAGCAGCTGCCTTGGCCAGCAGACCAGCGTTTCTGAAATATTGTAACTAAAATTGCATCTAAAGACAAGTATCTAATTACATCCAGGGGGACGAGTATATTTCTACTGCAAAACAAGGCTGGGCTCAATTCCATTTCAGCTCCTTCACTTGTGATCTAAAGTCAAACTCACATTCCAAATTCACTCATTTATTAGTAATTTATCACTAATATTTTCTTGGGGTGGTTCTATACATTAATTGTTTGGCTCAGAAATGGAATTCTCCCATAGCTTTGATATATAAATGATTTCTCAACACCATTTCAAACTGCAAGAGTTCCACAATCATTTCTATCACATGAAATCGTTATTCAAGGTTGGATTCCTGGACAGTGATTAAGCCTAGTCCTAGATTATTTTCCTTTCAAAGAAAAGTCTCCACTGAGAAAGCCATGTAGTCCAGGTCTATTCTTAATTCCTGTTCAGGAAACCAGTCATCAGAAGACTAAATTATCGCTGCCAAATGAAGGTCATGTAATTCCATTTTTTGTTGGTCTATATTATTTAAGCAGCTTTATAATATCTGAGCATTCCATGATAAATAAAATGATCCAGAAGTACTTAAATGTTTTTTTCTTTCTCCTATTAATTTGCCAGTTTGGAGATACAAGGTTTTGTAATGACAGTAACAATCCATAAGGGTGTTCTAATAGGGAACACTGAACTGTACAAGTTCTTAGTCTTTTGGACCTTATTCAACTCACTCATCAGCTAATTACTAAGCCATTTACTAGCTAGGGTTAGGCAATTTAGGAACCTAGAGCTGAAAAGATACATGCAAAACATGCAGGAAACCTCTACAACACTACAAGTCTGGAAGTCAAAATTGGGAATTTGTAGGTTGTGCATTCAATAAAGCTTTTCAGTGAAACTTCCTTGGAGAAACCAGCTCTGAGGGAGTTATTTCAATACGAATCTTTCTTCAGTTCGGTAAAAAAAAAAAAAACCACAGAACGCACCTTTGAAGCCATGTATATAAAAACTGCTCTTTGTGTGTGAAGGGAAACTGGTTATGACACATTGACAATCTTCATAGTGGCACAAAAAGTTTGTGGGCCCTATGTATCAAACATCTCAGAGAGAAATTTACATTTAGAGAAGTTCTTTGACTTGATTTTATGGCCGAAAACTGTTCTGGTCAAAAACGGGTTCTATATTAACACTCGTAACACAGATTAGTGATGATACAGCAACAGTTCTTCTGGATTTACCATATATTACAGTAGTTTATCTGCTGGTGGTTGTATTGTAACCAATGCACGTCACTGGATGGGAGGGAGAGGGTTAGCTAACATTACAGGAAAGTACATGATATCCACAGCACAGTGTTTTCTTGTGAGGTGTGTGTATGTGTGCACGTCGGTTAAAGGGAGAGTACTTCAGTCTCTATAAAGCAGGTGAGTAATTCTACAGTCCACACGTGCTATGCACACTGCTCTAGCCCATCTAGAGGTCATACTAAGGTCTCAGAGCCTGACACCTTGCCAGTGAAAAAGTCCCAGAAGTTGCTTGGCTGCTTGCTGTCTTCTGAGGTGGTGGAGGAGGCGCTGGAGCCCTGCCGCACCCACACACTCCGCTCTTTAGGGCTCTGGGGCTGGGAACCGCCGTCCTGCTGGCGCTCTCCTGGACACGGCTGCTCCATGATGCCACCTCTCCGCTCCTGGTGCTCTCGCTCATCCACCAAGGAGTGGCTGCAAGGCTGGGTGAGGCTCAGTAGGTTGTGATGGGAGTGGAACTGCCGCATCTGGGCTATAGACTTGGTTGGAGTGTCTGAAGAGCCTAAAGACACAGATGTATAAGCACTTAAAAACTGGAGACGTTTTGCAGAACACAAAACAAGCTAAACGGGTGAATGCCAGTGCAAAACTCACATGTTTTACAAGGGAACTGAAAAAAAGTGATTGATGTAAATATTATTAAGTCACGGTTCATTTTCCAACCTGTTTTAAACGAATCAGGACTGTGATGTCACAACCATCTGCACGTGGCAACCCTTTCAGCCTGCAGCAGTTTAGTTTGCCAATTCACAAAAAAAGTGCTAAGGAATGTTTGGACCATGCTTCATGGTTGTAGTCTGAGAAAAAACTATATGACTGTAGACTGGAGTTCAGAGCAGATTTTAGATCTCCCTTTGGTGAAAAATGGTAGGACTGATCAAAAGGAAAGAGATGAGCAGGTACTGGTGCTGATAGTCGAGATGGAATTCTTTCGGAAGTTAGATGAGAACAAATAGGAGTTTCAGGCCTGGTCCTCCTCTCAAATGTTATTTATTTGATCAGTCTTTCTGCGACTGAAGACCGACTGTAAAAGAGTTATTGAAGCAGAGGATTTGGGGTTACGGCAAAACGTTGTGCTGTTCCCTCTGATCCCTCTGAAGGGATAGTTTGTTTCTTTCCAAAGGGACAAAGAGAGTCTGGAAAATGGGCAAAAAGAAAACTTTAGCCTCTCTAATTAGAGAAACATCAGCAAGACTCACGTTTTCTGTTGGTGTTCAGGCGCAATACGTTAAAGAAAACCTCGCTGCTCAGACTGCCTCTGCTGGCTGTGTCCCCAAACAGAGGGGAGATGGGTTCTACTGGGGACAGGTCATCACTAGACTGACCCACCGAGTCCAGAGATGTCTGAGTGTCCCTGCGGGCCCCCACATCCGGCTCCACGGTTACGGTACTTCCACTGTCACACATCACAGATGTATGGGTTTATTCGAACGATGATAAAAATACAAACGGTATTTTTTTTCCCACTGCGCTCCTATAACTAACCTGAGTTTCCGGCGCAGTAGGTAGTCTATCACATCTGGGTCAGTCTGAATTAGACTCATAAGCACCTCCTGCTGGAGCTCTGCAGACACCTGAATACACAAAATTACAGTGCTGGATTAATGCATGCCTCTAATAATTGCCAGATAGCTTTTATGGTTTTCAGTCAAACAATATTCAAACCTTGTCAAAATGCACCAGAAAAACCCGTCCAGTATGTACAAGACGTTACAGTTTACAGTTCACGTTACACTATAAACTGGGTATGTTAACTGATATCTTGCAATCAAAAATGTTTATATACAACGATACATTTTATGCATTTAAAGTGTTGCTAGATGGCATTGCTGTTCTTTAGCCCTTATTGTGATTTATGTGAGGAACCTAACATTCCTCAGACCCCCTGAAAAGCAAATTCAGCTCCAGTAATGCTATGTGAACCGGGAAATCTATGCCAGGTCTTGAGATTAAAACGTCAGATGCATTAATAATCAATACCAAACAGGCCAAAATCAGCTTTAAAAAAAACCAGAACACTTTTTCACTGCCCAATTAAATTTTAAAATATTAAAAATCATGGGTGAATAAATAAATGTGACTTGAAAAAAAGTGACCACAATAATTCAAGTACTTTTATGACAACACCTGCAAAAACACTCATTTGGGTCTATGACTCCAGATGCTGTCATCACATGTTAAATAACAATGAAGTTGGTTAAATACACACTATACATTTCTGAATAACACCAGAATGTGCAATGTATATTGTATGCAGTTCTCATTTCAGCTGAAAGTAATTGTTGGTTGAGTTTCTCAGGAGGATCAAATGCACAAGACACCAAAACCTTGTGGGATGCTAGTTTTTTATAAGTGTGTCTGCATGTGTCTCAAATCCTTCTGATTACTATTAAACTAATATGAAGGATCAGCTGGTGGCCCGGTGGTTAGAGAATTCGGAAGGTTGTGGGTTCGAATCCCAGGACTTCCAGTGGCACCACTAAGGTACAGTTAAGCAAGGTACCGTCCCCACACACTGGTCCCCAGGCACTGCATCGCTGCTTCACTTGGTGAATGGGTTAAATCCAGAGAAAGAATTTCACACTGTTCACACTGTGTGCTGAGGTATGTTCACGCTTGTCTATAAGGGCCACTTTAATTTGAACTAACTGTAAAATGTGGGAACTAGCAAGCTTAGAAACATTTACTACCCCATCCTTCTCCCTCTCTCACCGTGAAGAGGCGTTTGTAGTGCTGGATGAGCAGCAGGGTGACAGAGATGATGGCGGCACTGTCCTCTATCCCCATGGCCTGACTCAGGTCCTTTTCTGTCCCTCTCTCCTTCTGTAGAAGGTTTGGCCCAAATATCACAGCCAGGTTTGCTGCAGTCATCTTATTGCCTGGGATCTGAGCAGAACACAGGCAAAAGAAATAGACAGAGAGGGGCAATAAGGAGAGTTACCACCCATCTGTAAAACAGCAGCCATACATTATTTATTTACCCCCTTTTGAGCAGGTTTTGGTTAAATGTGAATTCTAATATCTCTATGTGAAAATGACATACAAACACACGAACAAGACTAAAGAATCAAACTAAATGAGTTTCCTATAGAGCTGGAATATTCGGTATCCTTTAGTATTTAATACTCTAATGTTTCATCTGTAAGAAACAGCAGTGCAGCTAATTTTACGTACATAACGTACAGAGTGACTCCGCTACCCGTGTTACTGCACTCAGAATGTGATTTAGAAAACTGAAGCTTGCCTTTTATTTTATTTTCTGCCTTAAAGGGTGCAACATTATGTTCTGGATGCAGCAAAACATAAGATGAAACAGAATCATTTTCAAATTAACTATAAAATGAGTAAAGAAATGATTGCGGTTAAGAATAAATCTTTAGACAGGCTTTTTTGAGAACTGTTATTCGGATGCACTTTCGGAAACACCAACTAGTATCTGAAGCCTAAGAAATGCAATTCGTTCCAATCTTAGTTTACAACTGTAACGTGTGGGGAGTGTAGCCAGGCGCTGACGCAAAGTTCCTTTTGTTGGTTTTATTAACAAAACACGAACTCAGACACAAAGAACATAAAGAAGGCACGAGGGCCCAAAACACAAGGAAAACATAAAACAGCAGGACCATGAAGGCCGGGTAGGCTAAGGGCATGTGTGAGGGTTGTGTGATGGTCGACCGAAAACTGGGAAAAGAATCATTGGATCTTAAATACATGACAGACTAGGACAGAACCCAATCACTAAACACAATTATTTTCACATAAACACAGGACAGCTGACAGAACACGTGAACTAATGCAGTGAACAGAACATTTCAAAACAAGAGTCCCCATCTAAAACTGAAACATAGCGGCCTCTAGTGGCCACTGACCAGGACTGTCACCACAATCAATTATCAATGTGTAAGGAAAAGAATGAGAACAAGAATGAAAAAAGAATTGCTTTATAAAAATCAATTAAAGACAAACGAAAATTTATGCTCTTGATAAATCAGCTAAGAGAAAAACGGAATCCAAAGTTTATTGTAAAGTGATCTGCATAATTCTCCATAAGGGGGGCTTCAATGGTCTTCCTCACATTACATTGAGGTTCTTTAAACTCTAAAAAAGAAACTCCACACTCACCCACGAACAAAAATGGTTCTTTCATAAGTCATTCATTGAAAGGCTGTGGTTCTTCTATAGCATCACACGAGTGCCCTTATTTTTAAGAATGTAGGGACACTGGCCAAGAGCTGGCCGAGTGTTAGACAGCGTGAGGAGTGTGTGGCTCAGTGTGTTACCTCCTGCTGGTCCGGGCCGGCGGAGTCATGAGCGTGTTCCTGAACCGTGTGCAGTAAACTCAGCAGCTGTAACAGAGTGTCACAGTTACACGGAGGCAACAGATACAGCAGCTGCTGCAGATACGTCAGCTGATCAGCTCCTCGCAAATCTGTAACACACACGCACACACAAACACACACACACACATGCCAAGTTTACACTCAAGCACTTGTATACTACCATTGAAAAGGTGAATCACTGTTTTTTACCAAAAGAAACCTGTTTGTGAGCATATAAATTTGCAATTTCACCAGTTTCAAACAATTACTAAGAAAAAAGCAAGCTGTAAATAAAAATGAAGACCTTTTTGATGTTTCTAAAATGTAGGTGATTCACTTTGTGCGTGTGTGTGTGTGTGTGTGTGTGTGTGTGCGTGCGTGTGTGTGTGTGAGTGCATTTGTGTGTGCGTGTGTGTGCGAGTGTGAGTGTGTGTGTGCGTGCGTGCGTGAGAGTGTCTGTGTGTGTGAGTGCGTGTGTGAGTATGTGTGTGTGTGTGTGCGTGCATGTGTGTGTGAGTGCGCGCGTGTGTGTATGAGTGCGTGTGTGTGCGCGTGCGCGTGCGAGTGTGCGTGCACGTGCGTTCGTGTGTGTGTGCGCGCGTGCGAGTGTGCC
>JBBJLS010000011.1:137507-152987 GCA_037577275.1 Bryconaethiops microstoma
ACTCTGTGTCTCTCTTGAGCAAAACATCTCACCACATGGACCGGCCTGGAATCATCCCTCCATTCCCCCCTCCTCCTCTATGCCGACAATATAGAGTGATATTTACAGAGGACACTGAAAACGTTGGCTCAAAGCAATTTGTTTTCTTTCCTTCACCTTATCTCTGCAGTATTGCACGGAGGGGAGGCAGATTATTCTATGGAAAATTACTCATTAACAAAATATGCTTGTGCCATTTGGTTTAAAGATGTAAGGATCGCATGCAGCACCCCGCTGGCAGTCATGCATATTTAACAGGCCCGAGTGATTAGAAATGCAGAGATGGTCTGGTAAACATGTGCTATGTAAACGAACAAACTGAACATATGTCAGGCTGGGCTGCATACTGTGTACTCTACGATACTAGAGACTGATTTGGGGTTTAAATGCTGTAAGGTCACAGACTCTTCCACATAATGGCTGTAAAATGTCTACATTCATGAGGCAAAAGATTTTACAGATTGTTTGTGGTGATCCTCAGATGTAAATTTTGATACAATAGTGGCCCCGAATGCCCTGCATGTACCTCTTGCCTGTGAATGGATTTTTTTAAAAACGTGTTTCATTTCGATGCATCATCTCAAAACTATTGTGAAATAATGTCTCACATCAGGCAGCACATTAATAACTTTTAGTTAAACTTTGGATGTCTGGTTTGTAGCTCTACCCCATAAACATTTCTCTAGAATGAAGCACTTCATATCGAACCCTTCCAAATGACTTTGTTTTTCATCTCATTGATTGTATCATGCAAAAATTCTGAATCGTCTGTGGAAATCCCCTTTAAAAACAGATGAAAGGACGCTGGTGTCCACAAGGGGGCAATATGGTCATAACATTTCTGTCCAGAAGCGATTACATAAGTTTGTTATGGAATTAATAATAGGCTCTTCTGAGCCTTCCAAAATGTAACTTTCTGAGTGAGACTGAAATCTTGTAGTTCTGCACTCTGGGGAGCTCAAACTAAGACATTTAGAAAAACCGGAAAAACAAATAACTCCAGATTCAAATCAGCAGTCTTTATCATCCCGAAACCTAAGTTTGCGCAATGAATAAAACATATCAAACTGTTGGGCAAGTAATTTGTCAGTTTGTAATCACAGCTGCTTACGTTCTTCACTTCTGCTGTCAGCATGAATCCTTTCTTGCAGGAAATCAGCTTAGATAACATGATTAACACGAGTAGGCTGTAGAGGTTGTTTTTTTTTGTGATAACAAAAAAACATGAAGACTTCAAAAGAATGATTATGCAAGAAAAATAATTTATTTTGATGTAACTTTTTTAGCACATAGGCAAGACATAGCTGCTTGAGGAGCTCACAGCTACATATCCTTACTGCTGGAGAGTGGAGGTCATAATATGCAGAATTTTATATAAGTCTTTCCAATGATAAAATAACAAAAATAGAATTCCCGATATTATCTTGCTTTCCCACCCGAATGTCTTCTAGGCCCAAGAGGAAGGGGCAATTTCATAGATATATATATGATATCATATATATATGTATATATATTTTAAAGCTTTTTTCCCTTTCTGTTCTGTTCTAGAGAACTCTGTGCTGATCTGCAATACTATAATCTTGATATAGACATTTCATATTTTTCTGTGTTAAATTTTGAGCTTCATGTTACATGTTATATACAGAGTGAGTCTTGTCATAGCTTCTTGAATTAGGGTCTGGTTGAAAATCATTTTTCCCCCTCAACAACTATGCAGTCATTAAAAAACCAGTTGGGTCTTGGCCTACATTGAAGTGAGCTTGCAAAAGTGTTGTAAGATGACAGAGCGAGTATCACTTTGATCTCTCTCTCTCTCTCTCTTGCCAATATTTATGCTGATATTAACCGCAATACTATCTGGCTGTTTACTGTGCTCTAACTTTGAATGTTTTTTTCTTTTTCTTTTTTCACAGCAGAGACAAATCTCTTCTCTTTGTAGCTCCTGCAGGTGCACTGGGAGAGAGGGATAGAAGGTGGGATGGAGGGAGAAAGGGGGAGAAACACTAAGGCAGAAGTGTTCAAACCTGGACTCTGAGTCCAGCTTCTGGTTAACTGATTTTAAAATCCAGGACTGGAAGCTGGACTGAAGGTCTGGATTTGAAAACCTGTGCACTAAAACAGTCATATGTCTGACTGTAGTCTCTTATATTCAGAGAGACATTTCACATACAAGCTGGTAGTTCCAACTATGGGCTCTTTTGTAAAGAGAAATTCAGTATTTCTCATTGCTGGTCACTGTTTCTCAATGTCTTACTTTCCGCATTGTTTTACTTGAAAGCTTTGGAAATCAGTGATCTGAATATCGGACTACTTTATTCTTTTTATTTTACTGTTCTCTTTCTCTCTTTCTAACTCTCTAACACTACTCTTCACTCCCTCTCCCCCTTCCTTTGAAAATGTGAGAGATTTGTTGACCAAAGAGGAGTACAGTACAGAGTACACAAGAGTAATGATGGTTATAGTAGTAACCATAAAAAGAGTAAAAGAAACTCTGCATACTCCTACGGAAGTGCAATACCAAGGTATTTTAAAAACACAGAGGCTTCACGCCAGAGTACAAGGCAAACAAACACTGGTTGACTTTTTTTTTTCCATTCACTAAATAGTTAAAACAAGCATCACTCACTATTATAATGTAATACTTTGTATTTTCTTGTTATATTTTTAGATGCTGTCAGAATACCTGAAAGACTGATATAAGAAAAAAAAAATTATATTTGATCTTAGTCCTCAGTGTTCAGGAGAGTCAGAACAAGTCTTCGCCGGGCACGCTTCCACTCCTGGACTGCAGAGGGTGCTCTGATTCGATAGCACCAGGTTTCTTAATCTGATTGAGAACCAGGGATGCGCAGTCACAAGTGGGAGCATGAGAATGAGAGGAAAAAACAGGCAGTCTGTGAGTGCAGCAATGGCTGCTCACCAACATGCTCTTTCTTTGTATCTCCAAATGACACTAAAACCAGATAAGGTACCAAAAGTTCATCACAGGTAACGTACACAGCCATCAAGCAATTTCCCCTGCAAGTTTCTGTCTGTGCATGTTTATTCTGAAAGTCTACATCGTTAAGACCTTTTGCAGTGGCATGGACGGTGACCACAAAAACAACAACAAATAAAAAACAAAACAGAAAACAGTAGAGCATTGCTCCCTCTTCCTGACATTCATAGGCCTTCACTGCCTGATTGCCAGTATTGGCATATAAACAGCACATGCAGCCTTGATGCATAGTCTAAAATGGCCATAATCTGAATGACAAATGCACTGTGGGCACAGATACAATGTTCAAATTCAAATCTAGATTTGTAAAATTTAGAGCAGTCTGCAGCACCACATCCCCTACTTGACTGGGCGAATAGACGGAGGTAACAATAAGAAACTTTGAGCTCTCCTTTACCATTCGGAGGTCTTGGCCTCTTTCCTCCCTGATTCTTTGAGTGTTATACCATGTAGACTCTTCAGAAAGAGCTTGTACACTTGGATCGGTAGCCAAAACAGGTTTCCTGAGGAGCAAGAAACTTCTGAGATGTTTCCCACATCAGACCAAATATCATCCTAGCAGGTGGATTTGCAACCTTCTGGCTTCAATTTTGTGGCCTCAATTTGCCCCTCTATGATGCTCTCTCATTTCTGTTCAGTGGTGAATTTCTTTTTTCATTGTGTGTGTATAAGACACCGACACAACATACCTACACACTGTGTATCATTTCTGGCAGTTTAGGAAGAACAACTGGTGTCAGTATAGGTAAGGAGTATTGCATGGCGGTGGTCCTTTTTTTTTTTTACTTTGATCCCTCCGTGCTGTGAATGCTCCCACAATAGGCAGTTTTAAAAGTAAAGTCACAAAAAACTGAGTTTTATAGCTTTTGACTCTTTTATCAAATAATTTTGAATTTACATTTTAGCATGTATTCTATATGTAGCTTTGTATAGGTTCAATTAAATTCATAAGGCTTTTTATGGCCGTTAATATCTTTTTTGGGCAAAAACAAAGGCAGACAACACATTTCAATCTGTAAACTGCTTCTTGTAAAGAAAAAAGTGCTTTGTTTTAAGGGGTACCAGGCCTTGTTTGCGATCTATATGGAATGTTTCTGTTTCTGAATGGGCACTCATGCTTGCTGCGTGAGCATATTCACTTCAGCCTTCCTCCTACTTACAAAAAGAAGTAATCTTTTTTAAACCTGCCTTAGTCCTGTATTTTAAAAATGGGCATTGAAGATTTCAGCCACGCATATAAGCTGGTGCTCCTTATTTTTTGTATAGTGTATCAAAAATGTTGCCATTTCCACAAGAGAGTTCATGTTACACATTCTCAGTGGCAGAGTACAAGGCCAACCTAACTATGTTAGAATGTCCCAACACTGGGTCCCAATCCTTTGACACTGACAGTGCTACAGAGCAGCATGACATCAAGACAAAAAAAGTAAAATCCCGGCGTTCCCAAAGCAACAACTCAAAGCCACCTCAGTTCAGATGGTGCGAGGTCCTGGGAAATGAATCGATTTAGATGTGCAGTGGAGCATTAACAGAAAATCAGACATGATAGGATCCTGCAGTGGGTCCCTACAAGATGAATCACTGGTCTGGTGGAGCCATTTTAGACGCGTCGGTTCCAGTGCCATCTGGATCCAACTGTGAAAACTCAGTGACACGGCGAGCCAGAGGGTTTGTGCTCTTCAGCAGTTCCATGGCAGAGACCCGAGTTCCACTGCTTGACTTGCTGCTCTTCTTCTGGAGAAGAGCCATAAAGTTCTCATTACGAGAGCTCGATCTTGGAGTGCTGCCCAGGGTCAGTGTTCGAATGTCACTGCCGCTGCTCTTCACAGGTGACACAAGGCTCTGTCGACTGCCAAATGAGTCCACTGGTTCCTTACGGCCTAGGACCTTCCGCTTAGATCTAGGTAAGAATGAACATCTTATAAGTATTTACTAGACACAATGTGGAGAAAATAGACGACGGCTCTGTATTTACTATGTGCAGCATATGCTACAGTATCTCTGTATTCTTGCAGCACAGTAACGGACAAGAACTGTAACGAACCTGTGTATGATGGTAAAAAGATCCTCCGTCGTATGAGTTGTAGGTGTGTGGACAAATACATCATCATCTGTCTCTTCACTGATGTGTAATTCTGTTTTGTCACTGGCACAGCTATTCTCCTCCATTGCTGTTTCTGTGGATTTATCAGACAGACAAATTTACAAGAGTTTTTTTTTTAATCCAACTATCAAATGTGGCACACAGTGTTCCTATCTGAATCAAATAGCATGTGAAAACATCTAAGAAAATTAACATGCAATCATATTCCTAAAAAGGAAGCCGGTTCTTTACACTTAAATCAAACACCGTTTTTTTAACATTCTTTTAACACTCCTTCATTGTATTTTAGCAAATAAAATAGAATGTTCAAGAGAAACATTTAGATGACATACCAGTCACTCCATCTGCAGCGAGAGCTGTTACATTAACAGCTGTTACATGAACAGACCCAGAATCCTTAAAAGAGCCATCCTCTGTAGCATCATGGTTTTCTTTATTTTCAAGAGTTTCCAGGTCTCCATGAAGCTCCTGGTCAGTGGGGGCTTCGTGGTCCTCTTCTTTATAAGATGCTTCCTCAGCCTCAGATGGTGGTGGGCCTATGGGTGACTGAGAACCACTGTCAGGTAGAAGAGTCTGTTTCTCTGCAGTGACATTGGCTTGGACAGTAGGGGAAGGTAACAGAAGGACATTTGGTTTTTTGGGCACTGGGGGAGGCACCTTGAGTTTCTTCTTGTCCAACTCAGCTAAGCAGGAGATGGTCATTCGACTAGGTAGGGTTTTGCTTTTGTCCTCTATCTCTGGGCTGCTAGGAATCGTGAATTCTTCTTCAATTGGGATCCCATGTTCTAGATCAAACTCGGGGAGAGGAGGTGGATGGCTGGGAAGTTGATTTTGAGGTGTTGCTGCAGATGGACTGATAGGTGATTGATGAGGTGGCCTCTTGGGTTTGGGTTTCCTTACCACCATGTAGATGTTACCTACAGGCATGGGTCTGTCCACCGGGGAAGCCGGTGGAGACTCCTGAGCATGAGGGGAAGATGAGGGAGACTTCAACATCAAGTTCATAGGTCGCTTAGGCAGAGGTGGCTTTACTGCAACTGGTGGCTTGGGTGGTTTAGAGCTAGATGGGGTGATAGGAGGACTGAGGTCGCGCCCCTGTTCCTCTTCTATGATGTCGGATGAGCCATCAGGACTGTCCTCAAGTTCTGAGCGACTCACTGAACGAAGTCTAATGTTCCGCAGGTCTGTTGTAGTAACCATGGGTTGTGATGACTGACTAGGGCTCAGTTTCCCCGGTTTGCTGGTTGTAGATGTGTCAGAGTGCCTCCGGCAGGCTTTAGGTTTCGGTTTGACAGAGGACAAGTCTATTTGGGAATTTACAGGTAACTCAAAGGACAGGCGAGACCGAGATTTGTCTTTTGGGGAAGTGGCTGGAAGTGAAGACTTCCTCTCTGGGATCTTTGGACGCATCTTGCATCCTGTTGGAGTGGTTCCAGTAACGACAGTGCTTGTAATAGTAGGGGTGGGAGTTTCAGATTGACTAGAGTAGCCACTGGATGGGGACATGAGACATGGAGGTTTGAATGGAGAGGCTTTAGTCTCAGCTTCAATAGAGAGCTGGGAAGGGGAAGTAGCACGAGAGGTTGACGGTGAATTCAAAGACTCTGAGCTTCCACGCACCTTAATGCACTCTATCACTGTAGTACCTGTGGCTGTGCTGGAGCCTGACAATGACCGATAAGGGTCATTGTTGGACTTCCACTCATTAAGTTGCCAGTGAGGAGGAAAGGTCATGTCTGCTTCTCTTTCTGGTGGCTGAGAGGTGTCAGAAGCTGTCTCCAAACTGCTGTGATTCTCCTCCTCTGGTTTGGATGTCATCAGGAACTCAGGCTGGAATGAATCCTGGAAATTATGATCTCGAGGAATGAAGAGACTCTTGGGCCTACCATCTCTAAAATGTCTTTCATTATGGTGAAAGCCCATTCCACCAGAATCTGATAAATTCTTCATCAAGGAAACACTGCGTACTGGAGGTGGTGGCTTCTTTTTGGGCTTCTTCAGTGAGATGCTGCGTGATCGTGTCCTTAGTCGACCCTCTGGGAAGAAGTCTGAACCTGTTGCCACAGAGACATTGTCAGTGCTGGTGCTGTCCTCAGAGCTATTGCTTGGGTAGAGCAAGGCATAGCTCTCACCTTCCCGGACCAAAGGTACTGTCTCACCTGGACAGCACATGTTGTCTGCTGAGCAGAGGGAACCAGAATCTGTTGGTGTAGAAAGGGAACGCTCACGAAATTTGAAAGCATTGGCACGTGCTGACCTTTTCTCCCTTTCATTCTTGTTGCTGCCACCTGGACTGGCTGCTGCACCCTCAGTTTCGTTCCTTTTTCCTGTAATAACATTGCCATGTGTCACTGTATATGCCTTGTATCCAGAAGGTTCTGAAATAGAGGTGAAGGAGCTAGAGTGTGACCCAGAGCTCATGGACAGACCAGAGCTGACTTGGGAAGGACACATGAGTCCACCCCCACCACTGCCTGTTGCCATCATCCCAGGTTTGGACAAATGCTGCTTGGCAACAGGATTTGGAGCCAAAGCATAATTGTAGGAGTCATTCCAAGAAGGAGAGAAAGTGGAGCCCTTTGGGCCATTCCAGGATGGGCTGGGGCACATAAGAGTGGCGTGATCCATCATGCCTGTGGGGGTCTTCGGTGATGGGGGGACACTGTGCTCTAGGTCACTCTGGGTTTTCCGTAACGGTATGTGTTGAACGCCTGTATTCTCTGTTGTGGGCTCCAGTGATCTGGGCTGTGAGGAGTCTGGAGAACAGGCACCTTGTATCAAATCAACAGCAAGAATCTTGCCATCACCTGAGGAGATACAAAAACAGATTCACTTAAAACAAACAACAAACACGGGCATAGTTGCTATTTACTTAAATTCGAGGAGGTGCATGCAGATTTCTTATGTACTAAAGAAAGGGTGAAGTCCCCTACTTTCTTCCAGCGATACCAAAAGAAAGGATTCGTAGTAACAAGGAAAGACACATCATGGCCCAGTGTCTTTTCCTGGTTACTTCCTCTTGCTCTCAGTCCCTATCAGAACTTGATTTCTAACTTCCTGTTCGTCACCTTGGCAGTGCAGCGTGACATCAGGGCCTGCGATCACACTCCTCGGGCGGCGGACGGTCTTTGGGTTGACCGCCGTCTCAGTTCTAAAGGGGGCCTGGAGTTCGCTGGCGTGCTTATCAAAGCTCTGGCCTGAGGCAAGACATGAGATACCACTACTGAGATACCACTACAGAGTGACAGATGTCTGTCAAAAAATTTTTAGTGTATAAAATAAAATATTAACAATTTCAGATGTTGTTTCTCAGACACAGACTATGCCTTGTCCTGGAATGGATTATAAAATTAGGGTTAGGGTTAGAAAATGCCACTTAAGATCCCTAGAGTGAATCTATTTGCTCATTTTGCTGATCACTAGGCTTAATCGGTGTCAAGTTTGGTGCATGTGCAACAGACCTAACTGGTGCATGGTAATCCACCTGTGTGGTATGCTTACTGAGAAGCAATGGCCAGCATGAAATGAAGGACTACTGGTGACTTGGTGAAGCCTGGTTGATTTTATGAAATGAAAAGACACTATACAGAGCTTAGGGGCATAGTGAAATTCTGAGACAACTCTTGATTTCCTCTATTTCTGCATATTTGTCACACTAAATAATATAAGATTCTCATACAAAATGTAATATGACAAAGAGAACATGAGAAAACACACAGCATAGTTTTAAATGAGATTTTCATTTACAGGGAAAAAGAGTTTTGCGACATCAATGTAAAATAATTTCCTATTTAAACTTAAGCACCTTGAGCAGGAAAAACTGCAACCAGACACTTCGTATGACTGAAGATCAGTCTTTCACATTCCTGCAGAGGAATTCTGGCACACTCTTATTGCAGAACTGCATTGATTCAGCCACACAGAAGGGCTTTTAAGAATGCCTGTTTAAAGTCCTACCACATCATCTCAGTAGCGTTAAAGTCAGACTGTGACTTAACCACGCTAAAACCTTCCTTTTGTTTCTTTTGATGCATTCAGGTGTAGTTCCTTCTGTGCTTATGACTGTTCTTCGCTTGCAACATAGTTTTTGTGACTTCCTGCACGAGGAATTTTGGTAGGGTGGCCACTTCTGCAACGATTAACCACTGTTCTCATGCTTTCACCATTTGGAGATAATGGATCTCACTGTGGAGCAGCTGAGCTTCTCTTGAGGAATTTCTTTCGATCTCTACATAGTGTGTTGTTTGTTGAGACATTTAGTCTATTTTACACTGCTGTTTAAGTGATGTTTAGATTCAACAGGGCTAGCAGTAATCAAGCCTAGTTATGTCTAGTCTAGTTAATTAGTTGCTAACTAGGCAATTATTGTCCCTCCCAAGGAGTTGTGTAACTTTGAACGATCATTTAAAACTTGTTATACCCAAGTGTCTTGTGTAAAATTTTGTTTGAAGGTTTAAAGCAATTGTGTGACACATATTCAAAAATAGAGTAATTCAGCACATACTTTTTCATGGCACTGTATTTAAAGCGAATAAAGGCAAATCATGCAAATTTAATGCATCATTTCCTTTGGTTGCATAATTAAGAAGCACCTGCCTGAAAGCTTAGTTATTTTTGTCAAGCCAAACCCATCGCTCAAGTACATCTCCAACCACCCAAGGGTTAGAGAGGCTAATTTCCATAGTTGTTTGCTTTAATATTCACCATGTTTATGTCAAATGTGGGTGTGTCTCAAGATTAAAATGGATTGAAATAGATTTTTTTTTGCAGGTGGTACTTCCATGAGATGTGCTGTAGTATGTTCACTAGTGTTACAAGGACGTAGCAAAATGAACATAATGTGCTAATTAAGCCTTGTATTTGCTACATTCATTACACAGCTCTCACAGAAAATGCTTCTCAAAATCGCCCAAGGAAACCTCATTACCTCCCCACACGTGTGCTTGCTTCATTCATGAAAATGCCCAGAAATGAGGAGGTGAAAACAAGTCTCTCCCTTCTTCTGCCTTGCGTTCAACCACCCTCTTCGTCACTGTCTGTCTGTCTGTCCCCCCCCTCCTGCCTCACTCTATGCAGCTTTTTCCATTTCTCCTCACCAAGCTAAGGAGGAAGAGCTGGGCGTTGCCATGGCAACAGCTACCTGTTCATTATCTTTGGCGGGTGGGGAGCGGACTGGCACCTCTTTGGGAATTAGACCCTAGGCTGCCTGAGTATGGCGTTAACTGTGTTTACAGACCTGACCTACTCTACTGCATTGAACCCAGAGAAGGGGAAGAGATACCGCCTGCACAGGCAGGGAGAAACATGGCTAGCAGAACCGCGAGAGGAGCAAGACGAAAGGGAGTGGGGTGTGAAGGAACGGAGAGAGAGGGAGACAGTGACAGAGCTCTGAGAGGGAGAGGAGAAGGAGCATGCTAGTGCTGTAACCACAGAGCAGGTGATGTTTGACTAAAACAGGGTGACAGCTTGAGAGAGGTGGGAGGTATTCTGGGATAAAAACCGTCGCAGTGCCCATATAAGTTGAAATCAGGAGGAGATATGGCATGTGGGGCAATTTACATCTCCCAGGCTGGACAATTCAAGGTTAAACATGAAAACACAAACGAAATGTGACATGAACACAATGCGAGGAAAAGCTGATCTGATGTAGGAAATCCTTAAATGTATGACCCTGGCTGAACTTCAGTTTAGACCCAAAGCAGCAAATAATATCCTAAGCAGAATTTAAAGTGACAGTAATTTTGAATGAAAACTTCCTTGGATTTAATTAAAAAAAAAGTTGTAAAGTTGAAACTACAGACGTCTACTTTAACAAGGAGTCTGAATTAAACACCAGATCACAGGAAAACAAAATCGGTTATCTAGGCGTTATAAGATAAGTAGTTATCTATACATAAGCAAGAAACTCAAACATTTTGTGCCAGTACCAATTCAGGGACAATACAGTGACACACAGAATCAGTACTAACAATAACATAGCTTTAGACAGTTATTAATGTGTAGCCTTAGTTCAAACATTATTCTTTACTGTCTTGTTCCTAAATGATGACTTTTTACCCAAGAATGTTTGATCACTGGCACTAGGCACCCCTTTTCAACATCCATAAAAACCATTGACCCAAGCAAACAATGATTATTAGTGATAAGGAAACTACAACAGCTAGAAATTTTGTATGCCTGTCCTGTGATCAAACATGATCATAAAATGGAAAGCTAGAGCAGAATGTGTTACCTGTAACATCAATGGGAACTAGATGCGCAGGAGTGTGTCGCCCAGTCAGGTGCCAGCGAGGTTTTTCGGCGACAGGAGGCCCAACTAAGGAATTCCAGCCCAGGAGAGCGCGATCTGATCCACAGGCAGCCGGGTCCTGAGCCCGGACCCCTACTGACGATGCCTCATCCTCACACACCTGCTTACTGGTAGGCTAGAGCAAGAGACATAGTATCGCTTGAGCATACATGGGTTAACTCACAATCGTTCAAAATGTTTGAAATTGAAAACTCTTCATAAATTATACAGTTTTGTTCTAGTTAAAATACTATGTTTATGACAGTTCAAAGAGTCTAAAAGGTGTCAGGGATCTACATTCATTTTGTAGGATGTTTATGAAGTGCCAGATACACTTAAAGTTTATTGCTCCAAATATGTCAGACTTTGAAAAGCTATTTTCTCGTAAATCATATAAATAGGGTTGAATCATGCATTTATAAATCTGAAGAAATCACTGCAGAATTACACAAGCCATCCTTTGCACACTCATGGACACTTTTAAAAACATTTCTTTGAAACAGTGGTATAGAACAGGATTCTTCAGTTCCAGTCCTGTAGGGTCAGGTTGTCCAGCATGTCCAGCATCCTTGCATAAGCATACGCACCAAATTCGCAAGTAAAAGAAGCTGAATTAGGTGTGAATTAGGAATCAAAATATTGTGCTAGACTATGATGCTCTAGGACAGTAGTTTAAAAACCCTCAATGCAAAAGCACCATTTTTGTTCCCCACTGAACCTTTAAATTTATGGTTCCTCAAAGTTCAATTTATTAAATGAAGTGGACAAGGATGAAGAAACATCTCAAAGCTTAAAGAATGTGCCCATAATGGAATCTTCGTTTTTGAAGCCCATTTGTAAATTTACAGAGATCAAGTCACAACGTAATGTAATACTATCAGTAATGAAATAAGAATCATTTAAATGCACTTTTTTATGAATGGAAGAAAATAATACACTGTGGTATCGCTACAATTACAGTGAAAGGCTAACACAACTTCAAGGGTAACTGCCATTTGAAAATAGTAAAATAATGTTCTAAAAGTGTTGTTTTTTTTTTTTTAAAAAAAAAGGTGGGCCAATAATTACCAGAAAGACAAACTCAGGCTTCTTGCTGTTGAGAGAGGAAGGCGACAGACAGAGCGTAGTGGTGGTGTCTTCTGAGCTCTGGGAGGAGGGGTGCCGGAATGTCTGTCCAGTTACTCTGTTATCATACAGCTGCTCCTCAAAGTCTGCAGACAAACAAGCAAGAATGGCTAGCATTAGCATTATCCATTATCCAGTAACACACACAGAGTATTTTTAGAATGATCTAAACTTTATAAAACTAAATACCCCCACCCCCCAACCCACCCTTTCTCTCTCCCATCCCCACAGGTACTTGTAAACACTAAGATTACCATTTCACTAATTCCAAAACATGCCATTAAAGTCCTCCACCCCATGCCTATGGCCATTCAAATCCACCAAAACACTCCTTCAACCCCAACCGCTCCCCGACAAACTTCAACACCCCCCCCCCACACACACACACACAACTTTTCCCTTCCTCCTGCTCTCGCTCGATCTTAAACCTCAGACATTGTGTGTGTGTATGTGTGTGTATATACGTGTGTGTGTGTGTGTGTGTGTGTGTATATGCGTTAGTTGGGGGGCAGTGAACTTCATTCTTGTGAACAGAACGGGGATGCCGCAATCTCAGATTTGGGTTGCCTAGCAATGGCAGCTGCTCCGAGACAATGGAATGCCTCTTGAGTCAATAATAGCCCCCAACCCAAAGCCCCCAAGGCTAGCCCCACGGTGCAGGGACGTCCACACACACTGCACAGCAATGGGACAGCACCGCACTCACGTCTCTGCCACAACACTGTGAGAAACAAGAAGAGGACAAACACTCAGCCACTTAAGACTGCTTGATCAGTTAAGTCAGTTGTTTAAGCATGTTGATAATTACTGCTAACAAAATAAATATACATGTTGTATTACAGTTTAAAATTGGAGGCAAACCACACTTCAGAGCAGAGAGTTAACCCGTTAGACTGCAGGGTTATCCTTTAGTTATTCATTTCAAGACGAATCTCTTAGTTATGCAGTTATAAAGAACTCAGGTGTGACCCCACATGCGGAGTCTTACAGTTCTTAACTAATGGTCTGAATAAGGCAGCGATGTCCAATCTTATCTGCAAAGGGCTAGTGTGACTAAACGCAATTTGTATGGTCAGACTGTGTTCACATGTGCATGCATTTTCACACTGACTGCCATAGTAATGACGAACGAGTACAATGGCACAGGGGAAGTAAGAAAAACATTTATGAGCTTATGTGCATGATTCTTGAACAACTATAATATTAGCAGAATCATTGTGCTATATTTCAAGAATATAAGTCTAATTAAACCTTAAGACCTTAACCATAAAACCTTAAACTTTAACCCTCTGTGTTTACCTATATACACTGATCAGCCATAACATTAAAACCACTGACAGGTGAATAATATTGGTTATATTGGTAAAGTGACACCTGTCAAATGGGTGGGCTATGTTAGGCAGTGAGTGAACAGTCAGTTCTTGATGCTGATGTGTTGGAAGCAGGAAAGTGGGCAAGCGGAAGGATCTGAGGGACTTTGACAGGGGTCAGACTTTGATGGCAAGTTAAAACATCGCTAAAACTGCAGGTCTTGTGGGGTGTTCCCAGTATGTAGTGGTTAGGATCAACCAAAAGTCATAAAAGGTGGGAAAACTGGTCTTTTGGCAGCATGAACAGAATTAGATAGGTGGCTTTAATGTTATGGCTGATTGGTGTAGGTGCAGCCCCCAACTTCTTTCTAACACATTCTGACATCAACAACTGCTGTCCCAAAATGATGAAGAAACAGCATTTCAGGTGACTTTTTGCTGTCCTGCTTAAATCAGATTTGAACAGGAAATCGGATTTGAGCTGCTTGTTCGAACATAGATGTATAAGCCCAGAGCTCTTCAAATGCAAAATGTTGGACTGGACAATTGATTGTCTGTTCAATTCTGAAGACCTCTGCACTAATATTTTATACATCTTATGTAGATGTCTTGGTTCAGTCAAATGCATGAGTCTGCACCCAAGACCAGTTCTGGCTGTGTTTGTGGGTGGGTCTCATTGCCACAGGTTTGTTTTCACACAAAAATGCAGAATTTCTGAACCAAGGATCAGCTGCACACGTCCATACACCATGTCTGTAGAGGTTTTGCAAAACAGTAGATTAGAGTGTTTTATAAAGTTAAATACTACAATAAATGTTGGGATGGTAGTTCATTGTCGTTATGAAGAGTGGATATGTGGTATGTCCTTGTGCAGGAACCTGCAAACCAGAAGCCACTCTCACTTAAAAAGATTTGTAGCCAGGATAGATGGTACATGACGAGTGTTTTTTGTGACACAGTGCACCACTTTCCTGTCTCCTTCCCTGTCATTACAAAACTTGAAATAGAGAGTAACACAGTGCTGGGAACGGATAGGTTTCACACTCGCTATAGCTCTCACGTTTAGAATTTTAGAGGAACCAGGTATCAGTTCTCTAGAACTTTGCCAGGCTTAAACCAGCTTTTACGATGAGGCAAATGGCCTCAGGTCCAAAAAAAGACTAGTGTGAGAACATCCTTAGAATACCTAGAAGCTTAGTCTGGCTACTGAGTGCATGTAAACATGGTCATTGTTTCTAAAGATGCTGTTACTGATCCCAGTTTTTTTAACCACTGACTTGTAGATTTAAACCCCAACAGGACAAGACCAGTAACACCAGTTGTTGCAGTATGATGTCAAAAGGAGAAGGGAATACCCGCTGCACAGTGATGTGCATTGCAAGTGTATTAAGTGAACACAAGTCCTATAAACAGATCACCAAGGTCAAACTCAAGAGACACATTAATTCTGTAATAACTGTTTAAACATGTATGAGCTTTGTTATATGAATTTGCTTATGCCACACACTTCCACTCAAATAGAGTCAGGGGTGGTAGCAGTCTAGCGGGTAAAACACTTGCCTGTGAACCCGATGAGCACGAAGTTGCAGGTTCAAGAAAAAACACCAACAAAGAA
>JBBJLS010000011.1:153087-165730 GCA_037577275.1 Bryconaethiops microstoma
TTTGCCATACATAAAACCACCATTTACTGTATTAATATTGTTTGTATTTGTTGTCATGTTAGTGTTTTAACACTAACATAACACCACTGCCCAGCAGTAAACAGCTTTTAAGCATAATTTTCTCAGGTGCCCAAGACTTTTGCACAGTACTGTATAATATATACCTATTCAGCCCATATCCAGCACACATTCAGCCCACATTTACATTGAAATTATCAGGACAGTTTCAGCCTGAAGTGCTATTTGAAAGAGGCACAATACAGGGTAGCCAGTCAGAAGAAAGCTCATTTACATATACACTGGCCTAGAAACAAAACCAGCCGGTTCATTTTAATGATAAAAAGAGAGGCTGGAAAAAAGTCAAGTAAAGATGATTTATGACTGTTTTTAGTCCATAAAACCACACATGTCATGAACTGACCACATAAAAAAAAAAAACAAAGAAAAAATGTGGAATATGTGCCTGCACCATGTGGAATTATTTGAGATTAGTCTTGAACTTGTAATTCAACTACAGATCTGTTCCAAACTATAAAAGAAATAACACTCAAGACAAAAAAAAAAAAATCTATGAAAAGCAAGCTACTGGATAATGCACTGAACAATTTACAATCTAAAAACCATGACTGAGAATCAGTACGGAATGTGGATTGATCATGTCTCATATTAATTTTCATTTAAGAATATCAGTATTGGCGCCCATGCCGGTCCAGCAAATCGAAACGTGCAGATATTTCACAACAGACAAAACTTATGATTCAGAGAGACAGACAGCATGAACTCACCAAAAGTCAATCCATAGGGCACTCTTTTTGAAAGTGAAGAGTTGGCTTTGAAGACCTTGCAGACCACTTCAAAGGAGATGTTCACACAGTAGTGCGTGTTTGTATTTTAGCCTCTGCACGTGTGTGTACGTGAGCATATTTTGTGCCCAACCTCCCCTCTGTTCCTGACCTGGCTCAGGCCACACAGCAGCTGAACGCTGCTAGGACACAAACATCTCCATTCCGATCAGCCAATCAGAGGGCTTGTGGAGACACGCAGCCAGCCACTCATGCGTGCGAGTCCCACAGCAGCCATGAATAACCTCAAAGCATCTCCCCTAACAAGATGCACCCCCGAAAGCAAGCCATTTATTAAATATGGGTCAGTCTTTTTCTTGTGTAGCCACAGAAGAAACAGGACTGGAGGAGAGAAACAATGCTCCTTTTCTTGTCCATAGCCATTTTGTTTGTACCCATTTTTGTTTTTTTTGCTTTCTTTCTCTTTGCCCTTGTTCATAATTGAACATTCACAGTTGATCAGCATTAGGGAAGAGAAGAGACAAATTAGAAGTTACTGAATGCTGTTTACTTCAGTTCATTCAGACAAAAAGATCTGAGTGTGTTCATGGGAAACTGCACTGATGCATGTCTGTAGTGGGTTAAAGGAAGACTGCAGTCTTTTGCAATCTGATATCTGTCCCCTGCATATGTAGCATATGGTCAATTAATGTAGACAAAAATGTTGACTTGTACTTACTAAATGAACATAAAATGCATTAACTCACTGTACACTTATAGTACAATGGTTAGGGGCTTGATGTAATTAAATGAATTCATCTAGCCAGGAACGGTCTAAAATCCAGATTATCCTGGTTTAGTTTAGTGCTGGAACTACAAGGACAATGTTCCTAACAAACACTAGAAGGCAATAGTTACAATTGTTTCTGTAGAAATACCTTACCTCAGTCTGGACACCGCAGGACATTTCAGACAGCACCCCATATTCACCAGGCACTCTGATCTTAGATCAGACTGCTTCCAATCAGCCTGTAACTATTTTCTGACCTAGTAAGCTGTTTGTTTTTGTTATTGTTAGCTATTGTTAGTACATTTACTCCTTTTTCAAAACTTTATTCATCATTATACTAAAATTTTACTTTTATTGTTACTTTTATGTTATTTGTGCTATTGATCTGATTAGGCAAATGTATCATTTTATTCTAATTTGTCTTATTCTAAATTACCGGTACTTGATTTGATTGATTTTGAATAGTTTTATTCTTACATTTGACTTTAGTCTTTTTTTTATTGATTTGGTGCGTTTCTAAAGTGTATCTTGTCTAAAATGTTTTTGTGTATTTCTACTTCAGTCCCTGTTTCTGTGAACACTGCTACATTGTAAAATTGGGTCTCTCTCAATGTGCCGCAAGTTTAAATAAAGAGTTGATTTGATCAATTAACTGATTAATTGATTGATATTCGTAGCCTGTTGTCGTCGTCACAAAAACTGATTCTAGATCAGCACTCCAAATTTCGTTATACTGTGTATAATGACAACAAAGGCTTTCTATTCTATTCTATTCTACTGGTTTACAGATAGACTCTGTTGTCTAAAAAGTGTTCTAAATCACACTGAGAAGTCTGCGCCACCTTAATGAGCTGGATGTGGCCGAGTGGGTTAAGAGTGGTTTTGGAGGTGTATTTAAAGAAAAGATTTGGATGACTATTGACTCCTAGTGTTTGTTAGTAATGTTAGTCTTGTAGCTCTAGTGCTAAACTAAAAAAGCAAAAACTGTCCAAACATGTCTTGTCTGATCCAAACTGACTACTTGTGGAGTAGGTGGGAAATGGTGTAAATCGGATTTTTCACCGATCTGTTCCTTTAAAAAAACTCACACATACGGAATGAGATGTTTCACCATTATTACATTCCTTTCGGAACCTTCCCAGAGATCAGTAGGATCTCTGTGGTCACAATCTGAAAAGTGGGCAGTTAAGCTTTAAGTTGAAAGACACTTTGATCTCTCATTGATTGAGCTTCATTAAGGCACTACTGCAAGTGCATTCAAGTCAGACTATCCTGCAAATGAAAGTAAACAAAAGTGAATCATTGCTTCCCACGAGCATTATGTGCACTACTAATGGTCTGCAAACAACAGCGAACAGTTGGAGGATATAATGCAGTACAAACATGCACTGTAAAATAGGATCAAACAGTCTATTAGAGGGCTGGTTCCTTCCTACAGTTAAACAAACAATAGATGATGTAATTCGATTTAAAACCTCCGGAAACTATGAGAAATATCATTTTTCAGCCACAATACCTTAACCTATTGAACCCTAGGCTAATGATTCCATTGTTAACCCTTTAATGCAAGACTATTTCTGTCTTGTAATCGCCATTCCTTTCGTAACTTGTTTTCTCAATGCATTTTTCTTTTGTTTGAGTCAGAAAACTCCCATTCTAAACAAGCAAACATTTGGACAGAAATATAACTAATCAAACATTTAGTAGCCTTTTATCGTTATTCTGATGAAAAAAAATATAATAAGCTCTGAAATTAAGTATGACTAGTCTCACACACTCGCTCAGAAATAATCACGTCCAGCAATAAAAGCAGCATCATGCATCCACATGCAGAGTCATTTTACTTCAGGCAAGAGGGATGCACCCCCGCTACTCAGAGGGGCAGATTTTCATGAGTTAAAGAAGACATTGCCAAAGACTGTACTGCTGTCAATAGGTTATTATTATTATTATTATTATTATTATTATTATTATTATTATTATTATTATTATTTGTATACCTACAGTCTTAAAATTAAGCGTGCCAGAAAAGATTTCTTGCATAATGTCACTGCAGAACCCCTTTTGTCTCCCTAAAGAACCTTTCAATAAAGGCTTCTCAAAAGAACCATTTTTGTAAACTGAATGTGTGAGAGTTAAAAACCTTTTTAAAGTTCGGAGAACCTCCACATAAGGTAAAGATTCGTAAATTAGTATATGACCTTTACAATACATGAAGGCTCTTTACACCTTGAAAGTTTTCTCTCACTCACAAACTTAATCAACAGAAGTGGTTCTTTAGGTTAAATGTATTTATAGTATTGTTTAAAGAACCAGTTGTGGCACCTTTCTTCAAACTTTATGATCTAGAACTAAGATCTAAGTTATTTAGTTATGAGTGAAGAATTGAATTGTGGCTTCACATACAGATTCCTAAAGGTTTGTGGTAAGAATTCTAAAAATCCTTTCTGAAAAACTTTTTTAGAAAGAAGCCCCTTGCTGGTAAAAAAAAAAACAAAAACATATTTTGCGGTTAGCCAAAAGAAACACGGTTCTCAGCAGGTGAGGATCTGGGAAACATGTACTGTTGTATTAGTGCAGCTGAAACAGAAAAAGAGGACAAAGGCACAGACGTACAGCCTTTCACTTCATAAACAAGCTACCAGTAAAACTTTGCAACAACTGCGCAATACAGCCCTGCTCATTTCACTGGCATTGAATGTAATTAAAAGGCACATAAGAGTAATAAGAAGATAAGTGCAGCAACCTTCCTTTTATGAATGACACATTCAAAAGTCCAGCACTCATATCTTATTCATATCATATGTTTCTGCATCACAAGTATTTATGTGCTCATAATGTTCTGTACCACACACAGACAATCACACACTGACCACCCACTCCTCTTTTAAGCAACAGCTGCCCTTTGGATATGTTACAGGGGACGGCAAGTACTGTACTGAAAACCCAAACACAGACACACACACACACACACACACTCAAACGAAGCATGGATAACATCTGCTCATCCATCACAATTATGCATTAATGTGCTGAGAGGAAAGAATGGACTAAAAGAGAGAAGAGGAAAGGAGAAAAGCACGGAGGGAACATGCACACACACACACACACACACACACACACACTGAGAAGCGTCAGGAGGTATCTCCATTGATGTATTCATTCAGTGAAGTGTAAAAGCGAAATGAACAGAGAAGAGAGCATGTATTCCCCACCAATCAAAATAAATCTGATTGATCACAGAGAAGGGTAACAGTATGAGTCAGAGAGAGAGAGAGAGAGCGATAGAGAGAGAGAGAGAGAGAGAGAGGGATGAAGAGGAGCAGAATGGAGGGAAAACAGAGATTACACAGAGAAACAGCAATACAAGCACTGTCTCAGACAGACAGGATTATTTATAACTCATACGAGCATAGGACACACACACACATACACCTAAGCACACAAAAACAAAATGAATCGCGTTGAATCGAGCTTACTGTCAACAACAAACCCGTCTCTCTCTCGCTCTCTCTATCCTCCTCACACACACACACCCACACACACACACACACACACATGCACACACCCTGCGGCTGGACTCTCTTACCTTGTAGCAGGCTCTGGAGGTTGAGCTGAGCCTCCTGGTGCAGCTCCTGCACGCACTCCGGCCTACTCCACGAGCCGAACACATTCACATGCTGTTGCCATGACGATTGGAAGTGGGCCGTTCGCTTGCTCTCTGAGTCCAAGTTGGTGGTGGCTGGCAGAGAGAGAGAGGAAGAGAGAGAGAGAGAGAGAGAGAGAGAGAGAGAGAGAGAGAGAGAGAGAGCGAGGGAGGGACACGGCAAAAGAGGGATAGAGATGAGAGAGAGGGCGGACAAGAGGGAGGAGAGAGAGAGAAAGATACATAAATACAAATTTATGACATTTGCATAGCTAATATCAGCAGACGAGGGAAAGGATAATGCTGGATTTTGGCAGAGAGGTAGAGAGATCCGACACGGGCAGCTTTAAAATAAAAGAGCTGCGTTAGTGGAACCAAAATAATTCATTTATCATGATTGTGCGATGCGTTTATCTGCAGGGTAAGAAAAAAGAATCAGTGTACTGTACATGCCGTCCATTATGTCCAGGATTTCAGGGTATTTTCACAGAAATATTGTCTTTGTATTTTGGCTTTGCTGCTTTGCCACACATCCTGCCAGGTTGAAAACCAGATTAATTTTAGCCTTTTGGTCTTTTTTTTTTTTACTACACTGTGCAGTCCTAAATATAAAGGTTCCTAAATATTTATTTGCTTGGATGTCGGTTCTAAAAAACCTTTTTTTACCGGTACATAACATACAGGTAAAACCTTTTTTTCCCAAGGATTTTTGGCTGTGTCCTAACTTTGTTACCCCCACAGCTCCACTGCAGATACTTCCGATACTTAATCAGATACTTAATATGCCATATGTCTCCAGATAGACCTTCTTGTTAGTGAATTCAGCTACATTTAGCGGCACTCATTGCTGACACAGATGTTCATTTATATTGTTTTTATCTTGTGGAACTAAAATTTACAAGGACTGTACCTTTTTTTGACAGTCTAAAGTCACCATGTCCAATGCCAAGAATCAGCTAAGGGCATATAAAGCCACCCAGCATTGTACCTGACCTCACTAATGCTATCGTGGCTGAACGTAATCAAATCCTCACAGCAATGTTCGCAGATGTAGTGCAAAGCCTTCTAAGAAGAACAGAGGCTACTTCTGCAGAAAAAAGGGACAAATTTTTAATAGTAATGAATTTAGTAATAAATTCACTGAATGAGAAGTGTGTTAATAAACTTTGGAACATTGATCACATCTGGGTTAAAGGAGTAATTGTGAAAATCTGATTTTCTACAAATGACTTATTTAGGTTTTAAGAGTGTAGGAGAGAAGATAACTCCGATAACACTGGCTGGAGATCTTGGAGGCTTTTGCTGTGAGACTGAGGTAAAGGATAAAACTGAGTTGAAGGACTGACTGAGGCAAGTAGGAGATGGCTTGGTGAGTTTATCACGGGAGACGGGAAGGTAAAGATGAAAAGAGCGCTGGAAGAAGAAGGAGCTTCCGGCACCCTTCCATCCTTCCTTCCAAACATCAGTCATTTCAAAACTCTATTAAGTTAAAAGTACAATCGTTTATCTTTTATTTACATTCTTTCCAAGTGCTGAGGCAAGATTATCCTTGCATCCTTATCCCTTATCTTTAGGGGGTGAGAGAGAGACAGAGAGGGAGAGAGAGACAGAGAGAGAGAGAGGGAGAGAGAGAGAATAGAGAGAGCGAGAAAGAGAGAGAGAGAGAGAGGTAGAGAGAGAGAGAGGGAACGAGAGAGAGAGAGAGAGAAAGAGAGAGAGGTAGAGAGAGAGAGAGAGAGAGAGCCAGTGAGGGGGGAAGAAAGGAAGTCGCTCACTTAGCCCCCAAGAGGTTAGCTGTGTACACTTAATTACAAGTTCAGCTCTACTTCTGCAAAGAGAAATTAATAATGCTGTTCCTCTCCTTATGTAACTCTGCCTCATTTAGAGGTACAGCGATTGGAAGGATTAGACAAAGACCAGTGAACATGGGCAGACACACAGAAAGAGCAGTTAGGGTAATGGCCGGTATCAGGTTGTAAGGTATAGTCTCAATGTCGTACACTAAAATGCAAATGCATCTGACGACCAAAGTTACATAAAGAATCGACCTTGACATACAACGCAACACTAGAGGTGGCTTGACACTTTAACACAGTAAATACTGAAAAGTGGTGGACAAATCAGACAAACGCAAACATAACATAAAACTGAGCGATATTTCACAAAGCAGCTTTCCTGAGTTAGACGGTTAAACGTCAAAACTGTCCAATAGGAGAAGAGGTTAGAGATGTTTATAATGGACGATATTCAGCTTGCTTAGTGAAACAGCATTATTTTTGGTCCTCAAAACACCAAAAATCTAAAAATATCACCGCCAACCCCTGGCGAGGTCTTACTCTTCGAGATTTTAATGCAATCAATTGATTTACAAACAGCCACAATGGTGTAAAGTCCAAAACATTTGACCAAAAATAAAATGTATGAAATGTATTGACCTATATTTTACATTTTTTCTTCTTCTGAAGAAAAAAAAGACGAGGTAGAAGCAGGGGAAACTGCTGGTGCAGTGGATCTTAAACCAGGACTTAGGGACCTCCAGACAGTCCACATTTTTGTTCAATCCCAACTCCCAAGACGCAGGAGAGAGCAATAATAAGGACTATCTAGGGGTTCCTGAGGTCCAGTTTGAAAACCACTGTCGTAGCAGATCGAGGGTTCATTTTAAATGGCTGTATTTTCTCACATTTGGAATGGACACATGTTTTTAATGCTATATTTGGAGACGGGATGCTGTTTGTTTTGGTCATTTCTGCTGTTGTTGCGATGGAAACAGGCTTTCACTGAAAATGAGGCTTTGGTCTTAGTGGGCTTTTCCGTTTACATAAATAAACAGCAAATAAAACACGTTTTAAATAAGAAGAAACTGCAGCTGAGATTTTCACACATAATATTGCAGAAGGGTCTGAGAGAGTAAGTGAAAGACTCCCCCCACACACACACACACCTGAAAGAACCTTTTTTTTGGTTTGTTTATGTCTTTTCACAAATAAGATCTAAACCTTAAATCCTAAGTGAAAGAGACATAAACCCACAAGTCAAGATCAACTTGTGCCAAGCCCCCCTTCACCCCCCACATGTACAGTCACATACATGCTACGCTTAATTAGCTAAATATATTCATTCTCATTAGCAGCTGATTAACTAGCATGAACTGAGTGGCTCCAGGACATTAAACAAGGCCCAGTGGCTCTGCACCAAAACCCCACTCAATGTGACTCTAATCACTGTGAAGGAGAGGCCATTCGAAGGGCTTTTGGCCAAATCCGCAAACTCTGAGGAGGCTGCTACCGCAGCCAGCCAGGCACGAAATTTCCAAGTTAAAGTGATAGTTCAGCCAAAACTCAAATTCATACCGTTTCTGCTCTCCCCCAAATATAAAATTCATCAGCCAAGACACACTCAGAGTCCTGTTTTCTACTTTAGTTTTGTACTGGAGATAGAAGGGTGATGTTAAAATGGAAGTTAAAACTTTTAGTCTTTGCACACACTTTCCTCAAAGACTTTCTAATGTAGTTTCTGACACTGCATGAAAAACTGTTATTTATAAAAAATGGACAAATGTACTTCGTATAGCTTACGACAGCAGTAACTACCATCTTGAAACGTTTGAATTTTGTCTGTAATTTTCTCCATTTTGTGCCTTCCATCACTGAAACAGCAAAATGAGAGTTTTTTTTGACTGGCCATGCAAAATGTCACTTACAAGGAATTTAGCCATACATGTAAATATGTGTGTGTTCGTGCATGTGTGGGTTTGACATGTAATTTCTAGTTGCGAGGGGGATTATGACCCATTCGCTAAATTTTAAAACAGTCCTGTAACCCTGTCAGCAATTAATTTGGGTAATAATTACTTTGTAGTAAAACATGGCAAACTGGCTTTAATAATATAATACAGTAAACGAATGTATAATAAATATTGATTATGACATTTTGTTGCTCTCTCCCCCCATTCTAACAAACTAGGTTGTACCCAAAGTGGGAAACAGGAGTTTGTCCAACCAAATATTCTCACATCTTGGACTGCCACTGTCACATTAAAATGTTTGCATATTTAGGTTTTAATACGTTTAGGTTATAATGAATTAGAAACAATTTTGCGTTTTCCAAAAGCTGTTTAATAACTTTCACAATTCCTCTCCTGTGGCTGTAGGCCCCCGAATCTCCACTGATGGTCCATTTAAACGGCATTCAATGTTCAACAAAAAGTTGCACTCTTGGTTTGATGAGAAGGCAGTATAGAATCAGCACACAAGAAAATCCTTCACAACAAATACAAGCTGCTTAAATCTTACCCTGTCAACGAACCTTCAGGATGGAAAGAAATACCTTTACTTCTTTGAATAGCAACAAATCTCTGGGTATAAAGAGGACAGGCTGACTTGAGACAGACACATCAACCGCATTATTTCAAGAACGTCTGTGGGCAGCTGCTGTCTACAACAGGTACAGGAAGACGAAGGAGCTGAATCATTTATTCTTATTTTTTTTTCTTGTTTGTTGATTCTTTGGACACATATCTCTTTAAGCCCGACGGGTCTGCATTCTTCAGTGAACACAATGGCAGACTGACGAAATGAAGAAGCCGAGAAAACAGCGGATACCCCCCAGAACGGCCGGCTACATTCTAAAAGCCTAACTTTCAAATCATTTTGTTCCATATTTTATGGGACTGTGGTCCAGGACTGTGTCCAGAGGGTTAATCCAACCCACGTCTCAGTTCATAGCGCATACAGTAAGCTCAGACACAAACACACATGTGGAATGGAATGTGCAGCTGAGGAGTCACAAGGAAGATACACAGAAACAGGGCTGGGCTGCTCAATACGGACAAAACTCCAATACCACTGAAATAACGCCACATATTGTGATTGTGTTATGTCTTGAAATATTAAACATGCTCTGGTAAAACAATAAGGTGACATGGTTAATGACTAGCATTGTCCTTTATGTAGGTTTGTCTGTGTGTGTGTGTGTGTGTGTGTGTGTGTGTGTGTGTGTGTGTGTGTGTATGTCATTAATATTTGTACTATCAAGTTAGGACTCCCCAGTCATGCAAAACTGGAAGGGTGAAGGATAGCATGAGCTTTCTCTAAGTCATGTGAAATGCCACCTCTTATTTGTGAACTGCCATTAATGCACTGGAAAGCTGAACACATTTGGAGGGAAACGTTAACTGTCAATTCTGTTACGTCTGCTAACAGACACCAATGCTGGCCAGCATCACTCTGGCCAGTAGTGAGGGAGAGACAAGGCCATCCTACCCATCCAGAGAGACCCAGAGGCCCACTTACCTAGAACTGGAATTGGTCAAGGTCATGACTGCAATGTGATTGGATAGAAGGCTCATTTTCATATTGTAGTCTTCCAGTATTGCACTAAAAATGAAGAAACAATGTATTGTGCAGCCCTGCAAACACAGGCATACAGTGTAGAGTCAAAAGGTGATGTGGTAGGAGAGCTTTGGGAACCTGATAGACAAATACAGCTTCTCATGTTTTTTTAAAGACGTTTCAAACGAGCTTGTTCATTGACAGGCCTTTGTATAAGCCTTCAGTGTTACACAAAATGACTTTTTACTTCACACTTTAAACAGTGTATGTGTCGTCCTCAGAAACTTCTAGAAGATAGCTTGTGAAGATCTCACACAGCGTGTGCAAAAATATGCTCGAGAGGGTAAAGAGCCGTCTGTCAAGCTTTCTCATGTAGAGACTTCAGCTCGCTGTCGTTCTCACATGCACTCACACACACACACACGCGCACACACACACACACACAAACACGCACACAAAAACAGACAAACGCACACACGCACACACACACACTGGGGCATCAAAGTGTGTTTTTGGGCCATGATCGCAAAGAGAATTGCAAAAGCAATTACTCTCAGAAGGTAATTGTAGTGACAGGAATTCCAATTCAGGCTCGCCATTATGGTCCCCAACATTCTCCCACTTCTCGCTCCCTCACTCTTTCGTCCCACTGATGTGTGAGATTGAAGCCTTTCCACCCAGTGAAGCAAAGGCAGCACCTGATGGCTTTTTTTTTTTTTACGTGGTTAGAGAGAGATAGAGAGGCCAGCAACACTGATCAGATGGTGATTAGAGCTTTTTACACCAAGGTGGCTAGGAAGATCTCACGATTGCAAATGTACATGAAAGTGCACCCACAGTTTTGTACAAAAATGAGAATTCCTGAGAATAAATGTTTTGTACATTTTCATGAAAATTGTCTAGAAACTTTGTTAACTGATCTTCAATACTCTTAGAAGCTGAAATCACAAGCAAGTTCACAAGTAGATGCAGGCAGAAATGATTAACCCAGCTCAACTGATCAATCAAGCTCACTTAAATCAATCAACATGTAGCCTGACCAGGTTTCTGTAAACAATTTATTGTAAACATCCCTGCATGCCTCCTACAGTAGTGATGCAGTAAGGCGTTACTAGTGTCAATACAGGGAAAACCCTCTTTGAGGTAGATACCTGAGAGTTTGCCAGTTGATGTTATATTAAAGGGTTTTTTTTGGAGTAGATATCAGTGGTATGTCACTGGGTTAATGCAGAAGCAGGCCAAATAACTACCATTACTTCTAGAAAGCCGAACTCATCAATCTAATCATATAACTGTTACTAACTGTGCTCAAATCATGATCACAATAAAGGGCATCTAGATGCTTTATTGCAGGTTGACTACTTTTCTTTGGCTGAGAGCTCAGGAAGAAATAAATTATTTGATCCTTTCGTCAAATTTGGTCAAGATGTCAAAAATCTGACTTTCAAATTTCTTTCTAATAGCCTCTAACCACTGTTAAAAAGCCCCTTTCACATTTGTCAAATGATTAATGCCTTGAATAAAAAAACTAAACAAAAAAACCCCAAAAATACACATATGCTAGCAGTTATGACTGGCTAGCAGCAGACATTGCACACTGAGTATTATAGTGTTAGACAAAAACAGGACAATACTCCAAAACTGTGAATACTGTCAAAGAAAATACACCTTTGATGAGGTGCATAACTACATAGCTTGACAAATATCAGATTAAATACTAATATTATGTCGGAGTGCGTCTGGCACTCCTTCAGGCAATGCTGTAAAAGGAGAGATCTTGGAGAGTGGAGAAACTCTGATCTAAGTGTGAAGCCAACATTGGCAGCACCCAGATTCACACACTGGGTGCATACATATTCATGGTAACAAGACATGTATTTTTTCACTTTGTTATGTCTTCTTCTCCATGGTTACTGTATCTACAGCAGCAAGAACCCATGAGACATGATCATTTCATTAGAGTGAAAGAGTGAGAGAGACAGAGGCAGAGACAGAGGCAGAGAGAAAAAGAGAGCAAGATAGAGATTGAGACGGAGATGTTTTGAAAGAAAAGTGAGAATATACATATACATATACATATATATATATATAT
>JBBJLS010000011.1:166422-183027 GCA_037577275.1 Bryconaethiops microstoma
GTGTGTGAGTGTGTGTGTGTGTGTGTGTGTGTGTGTGTGTGTGTGTGTGTGTGTGTGTGTGTGTGTGTGTGTGTGCATGTGTGGGCAGTGTGTGTTTGCATGCTCCTCAGTGCTCCTAACTCCCAGCAGTGCTGACTAGAGTCACTCCTGCTTCCTCCAACAAGCCGGCCCCTCCCAGGTCACTTCCCTCCATGTGTGTGCGGGTATGTGAATACAGCAAGACACTGAGTGACAGGAAAACACAGATTGCAAGTGAAAGTGTGTCTGTGTGTCAATACGTCTGATAACCGGTCTCTCACACAAACACGCACACACAAAACACAATGTATACGCACAAAGGAAGTGTCTGGAAGCCACTGGTAGGAAGTGGATTCAATGGCATTTTTGGGGTAAACACCATCCACCCCGTTCTACTCCTCCTCATCCTGCACTTCTCCTCATCACTCCCGTCTGTTGTCCCTTTCACACATCCTGTCCCAGTGCAGATTCCAGCCTTTCTAACAGTGGCCGATTCATCTGAACTGCACTTTTCAGTGACCTGATTTGATGATGAACTTTTGTAGTCAAGTCAGCATCAAAAGTAGAGAGTGCTACCAAAGGGATATAAACATTCATGATGAAGATGCTCTATACGATGAGGTTCTAAAGGTTCGAACCTTCAAAATGTAAATATCCATGGATATCAGATTTATAAAAGGCTAAGAATGCAAAAACAGCAACCCAAACATGTCTTGCTGTTTTTCAAAACAAATGGAGAAAACGCCTCTGGTCTTTCCACAAAAAGCTTATAATGTGACTCCCCCAATCTTCATATAAAATGATATACAGTTTAAAAAAACACAATATGAGAATGGCTAATTCTACTCAGTAAAGAATTCAGACTCTGGTCACAAAGCACAAACAAGGAAAAACAACAGGAAAAAGAAGCCAGCAGATGACGGAGAGAAAATTCTGTATGTGTTACAGTGTGTCAATTATGTTACAATAACATGATATTCAAGTTTGAAAGACTATAAGTCCATTTTTAGAGATATTTAACAAATAGCAGTAACATTAACATTGTGTAGCAATTTATTGTAAAGGTAGTCCAAAGCAAGGTGTTAACTCAATTACTTGCTAATACAGTTTTCCCATGAACTGGTTAATATCTTCCAACAGGTGATTTTTTGCCTTTGTGTACGAAATGTGCTGTATAAATAAACTCCCCTTGTCTAGAGAATAATGTTCCACAAGTCAAATATCACATGGCCTATGCATGGCACAGTAAGGGAGATTAGATGTACAATCTCCAATTATCTCCACTACTCAAGTCCCTACTATTGGATTCTTGTCCAAAGCAATGTATGTGTTTTGCTAAAACAATGTATGTGTTTCAGTAACACGAAAACAAGTTCTTTTTTAATCTCGCAGAAAGTTTTAACCTGCTTTACAATGTTTAACCTGACTTCAAATCTAATAAGGCGAAAACAAGCAGACCTTCGCACAAAACCATTCATTAATGTGGCTAAGAGCACCAGCGGCATTTCTATAGAGATGCTAAAATAAACCAGTCTTGCTTAATCCCAGCCTACATGACTAAGCAAGCAAATGGGCCCCACGTGCCTTGTGAACAGTGCTAGGTGTTAAAAGAGCCTTTTAAGAGCTTTTCCTCGCATTACAGCGGTGTTTAGCGATGAGTCAGGGGCGCTGGGAGACGTCTCGCTGTTGAAAGCTCGGTGACGCTGCTGCAGGATCAAGAACACACAAAGGAGAAGTGGAGTAGCATGTCTCTAACAGGTCCTCTCCTCTAGGGACACTTTTCCTAATGGGAGATGACAAAAAGGCGAAACACCTGTCATGTATTTGAATTTACTTAAAGGCTAATGTTCCTACGCGATTGTGTGTGTGTGTGTCTAACACAATTACATAGATAAAATCATAAGACAAAATAATTTCACAAGCTACTATCAGTTTAGGTATAAAACAAAGGATTGTAGGACTCATGGTGCACCATAAATGGACTGTGTTTGTTGAAAACGTGTTGCGCTGTGCTTCAGCGAGCGTAACCTAACATAATCATAACATTACTGTATTAAAGGTTCACTGCCAGGACAGGAGCACAGCGATGTGTACATTTTTCCTTGCTAATTTTGGCTTCCAGCACTGTCTGACATAGAGGGGTCACTTAGCGTCTAATTCAAAAGAAAAGAACACCTAAATCTGATCAAATGCAACATAAAGAACATTTGGCAAACAGCCCTACACAGACAAACACTTTGAACCTCAGCCACAAAACCACAATCAAGCACAGACCAACCAGACCAAGCCAAGGGGAGCAGGAGTTGGCTGAGAATGATTCGATCAAATAGGAAAGGAAGTGCAGTTCCAAGGAAAACAGAGTGATTTCATACTACAAATGAAGAACAATCGTCCGATTTCCCTTCTTATGCGTGCTTAGTACTGGCCCATTTATTGGAACCCATATTAGGGCACACTGCTGTTTCAATCTGTTACTCATTTCATTTATTTTTGATTAAGGGATCCAAAAAATGTTTCTAAACAGCAGAAACAAAAATCATCAGCTAAAAATATCTGTTGCTACTGCAGTTTTCATGCATCAAAGGAGCTCAGGCACTATCAGGCAAGAAAGGTTCTCTGTAAGAAGCATGCTTAGGTGTTAAACGTCAATTCACAAGCAAGCATCTATTTGGCAGCAGTGGCATGGTGTGTTTTAGACAACTGGGATGGTGACGACATTATTCATAACTTTAATACGGCGGCTCAGTCACATCCCCAACTCTGCTGTCTTGCCTTATCCTCACAGTGTCACTGATGCTAAGCTCTAATCTTCCACTTCACCCCTGTGGCTTTTTTGCTCATGGCCATCTAGTGAATGCTCCCCATATTATAATTGTATGTCAGAACGTTTACGCCATTTCCTCCAATTTATGCACATAAAAACTGCGAGAGTGCTAATAGTTGCTCCTCATGGAGAATATTCCAGGCTGCTAAACCTGATGTCAGACAAGAGGAAAACAACGCAAGGCCAGGTGAACCCTGTAACAACCAGCCTGTTCAAAAACACCACAAGTGTAGCATTTAACAAATAACACTAAGCACATGAACTATTCAAAATATGATAACAGTAGTCTAGAAAAATTACATGCTAATATATACAAACCTCTCATAAAAATGAGAATGCTATATTCATCAGCCTGGTAAAACCAATTGAAACAACATAGGTTCAGAATAACCTGATATGTGAGATAACATAATTATGCCTGTTTAATATAAACGTTTTAGTAAGAGTTTCTCTGAAATTGAGCGAAAATAGGATATGAAGGCTGTTTACTATTGATTACATTATTGATTACATTATTTGCTATTGATTACTATTGATCACATTAGCTGTTTACTATGGATGTGTCGCTCATTAATGACGAATTCATTTTGAATGACTTGGAAGTAACGAGTCATATCAACTAGTGATTCTTTCATTTTTCTCTGGGCTGTACATGCATTCACCTGAACGGTGATGGCTTAGCAACAAGCTTGCTCGCGAACTGGTCTTTGCTTTGTTGACTTGTCACATGGCCGTTGCATATTCTCAGTGTCAGAAAGACTGATTCGTTCACAAATCACAGCTACAGGTCTTCGAGTCTGAGTCCAGTTCATTATTCACATAGTTACAGAGGTAACATTATCAATGCTGGTACGGGTGAGAAGAGCTAGTTAATGTTCAGGTCTTTGAACACCATCTGGGGTAAAGTGAACAGCTATCACAGCTATCAGAGAATGAACAGAATAATATGTTTTAATGATAGGTACAGTGCTCTGATATAGGCTATTGACGTAATCAGTCATTTCTACTGAATAACTTTGGTCCGAAATATTACGATGGAGATGAACAGAAGTGTACACGTATAAGTACACCATTTTGGTGATGATGTTTGAGAACTGTACTCTTTCTGTCATCACTCAGATAACAGCTACATCCATAGCTGAGAGAACGTGTGCCACATAGGTGGTGCTGATTTGAAGATCTAAGTCATACAAAACATCCAAACTTCTCATCACTACTGTTTTTACTGGTTCTTGCTGTAAATATGACTAAAATAACTAAACAAGCATTTACAACCATTTTACATGTGTATAACAAACAAAATTTACATAGGTATTAGGAAAAATAGCTCCACTATCTTTCCTTTTTTTACTCATGGTGATTGGTCGAAGCCCCCTCCCTCTGATGGGTAAAACAATATTCACAAATTTATTATTTTAACTGCCTACTTCTTTCTGAAACATGCACACTATTCATTGGATCAGAGTTGATATCCTCTTGTCTGTCTTACACCATGCCTTCTGAAGTGTTTGTGCTTCTAAAGTGTCTATCAAAAAGTTCCACCTTGGATCTGTCTAACACGATACTCAAGGTCTGTTGAAGCCAAGGTGCGTTTAGTATCCATGTGTAAAACTATACTGCAGAGATCCAAATCCAGAACAGTTTTTGGTCTTGGATTATGTAACCAAAGGTGGGTACGACACAAGATGGCTAATTGGTTACTTTAATACTTCACCTAACTACCAGCTATTGCAATTGGAAACTGTTTTAAGGTCTAGGTTCGCAAACTCTTACTACGGAATGAATAAGCAGTTATCAGTAACAATGACAGAAAAAGAAAAATTCACAAATAAACTGCTGTAATAATTGGCTGGCCAGCAATTTCAGGAGGAACCTCAAGATCAGTCAGATTCAGCTCTGTTTCATTTCAGTGAAGACCTCTTAGTCTTCCGAGACTTACCATGAATCTTATGGAGACCAGCTGAGTCTAAAGCAGAAAGAAGATAATTGAAGCAAAACCAACGTAATAGAAAAAAACAAATAGAAGATATATTCTTTTATTTAAAAAAAGTGAATCAGAGAAGTTGGCCATGAGTCTACTTGGCAGTTCCAAGTGTTGTGACTGGCTTGGTTTTCCTTCTCTCGCTGCTGTTGACACAAAGCGTTTAGAACAATCCCTCAGGAAGGACTACCATGATGTCATCTCTTGCAGACTACCTGTCAGAGTCTAGTTGGCTTTGGCTCTGCTTTGTATAAGATTCTAATATGACTCACAGATTCCTTAAAGATATTATTATTATTTCGTTCTTCAAAGACTAACACTTGCACATGTCATTTACAAATAAAAGTGGTTCTTCTATGGCACTGCTACAAAGAGCTCTTGTTGGCACCCTTATTTTTAAGAGTGTGTGCTGCACCTGTAGCCTGGCATACAACTAATTTGAACCTATGCTCAGTAGGTTCAGTAGGTGAATTCTACCACCATATAGATGCTCTTCGTTTTTAACAGTTACCGATTTTTGCCCAACTGATCAGTCTTAAAATCCTTTTGCAGGGAGCTGTGATTGTAGCAGTATATCTGGAGTAAAATTTGTGGAAATTCAACTGGATTCTTACAGTCTACCCCCTGCTGTATACTTTCATATTTTATCTTGCATTTCCACCTGCTTTAGTTTTTATCCTTACTGTATTCTTACTGCCTTCTTGCATTACATTAAAATGTGTTTTTAAGCTGGGCCATCACGGTCACACACAGTATTTAGCACAGAGATCCTCAAAGCACAGGAAAACATACAGCATATAGAGTCAGGAAAATACAGATTAGTGTAACCAAAAAAGATGTCTGCTTAGATAAATATATTTTGCATATAACATTTTATAATATTTTAAATGTAAGGAAACAGTGTTTTAGGATTACACACTGTTTGAATGCATTGTTTGATGAACATATTTGTTACCAGCTCTATCCTTAGATGTAGTGAATGTAATTTCGTTGTATAGGAAACTGTACAATGACAATAAAGACTATCTATCTATGTATCCATGCATCTATCTATCTATCTATCTTGTCTGGTCCTATCTTGTCTCTATCCTTTTATTTCACATTTTTTTAAGTATATTTCAGTGATCCCAGAGGAAATTGCATTTAACCCATTCACCTGAGCAAAGCAGCCGGAATTCAACAATAGCGCCCGGGGAGCAGTGTGTGGGGACGACACCTTACTCAAGGACGACACCTCAGTGGTGCCACTGAAAGTCCTGGGATTTGAACCCATGACCTATGATCACAGGGGTAACTCCCTAGCCATTAGAACACCAGCTGCCCTTTTTGGCTGATGATGAGCCAGTTCAGTTTCGAACAGAACTGTGTTGTACTAGGTTCGGGTTGGATCATGATCGGACAGAATTTTGTCAGGCCTGGTTTGTGCACCAAATGCTTGGTATGTATGTGGGTTTGGATCAAAACTATCAGCCCAATTAAAGCTCTAGTATGCAAGCGTGCATGCAACTGTGAGTAAAAGAAAAAGCAACTAGAATAACACTTTTTCTCCAACGAATGTGTTTAGAGTGAGGCTTGACCCGAGACTAGATCATCCGGCCGTCCATCAGTGGAAAGAAACAACCACAGAACTACCAGCAATCATTTATTATTTGGCTTGCGGACAATTCTTGGGGCAGCAATGATCCTGATTTGGTAGTGGTATGTTATTAGTGTATCAGAGAACAGGGATATACACTGAGTAGCTATATGCAACATGCATAACCTCTGCATAAACAAGCACAACAAGGTATATGTGTTTGTGTATCTATGGTCTAATAAAAAAAAAAAGCATATAGCAGATACTGGACAACCTGTGTTAACACACACTGAATGACTAATACAGCATGAAACGCTCACCCAACCGAGAGAACCAAATTTAGACCTGTTACCACACTCCCATGCAACAAGAACATTATAGAGGAGAAAACTGTGGAAAAAGGGTTTAAATAGATGCCTTATCACCCCAGGTGATGAAAGACAGTTCACAGCTCAAAAACAACACAGCAAAATCAGCCATTAAAAATCTCTGGCATCCAAAACTCAAAGATTCATGACTTCAAAACAAAGTAAAAACATTTCCTTATAAATGCACACACAAATTCACACATACACATACACACAAAACAAACACACGGAGTGGGAAAAGAGACTAATACCTTTAGATAACTTCCAGGGCCCATTGTCTTCACATCAGCCCTCACAGGAAACAACACTTCATGAACTTCCTGTCATGGAGCGCACGCTGTGTGATGACAATGTGGATAAATGAGCGGTGCTGGACAAGTGGACATAGAGGAGATAAAGAACTTGTAATGGATAGGTGGATGGGTTTGTCCTGGTCGAGCAGCAGATTCTTACTCTTTTTAAGCGCTGAAAGGTTGCTGAGTGAACAGCTATAAATGAAAACATGTCAAATAAAACAAGTTTCCTTTATAACATCACAATCTTATAAAAGCTTATAAAAGATGTTTGTTCCCCCTTTTGAGTGACAGTTGAAATGGCCTGGCAGGTCAGACTAACTGTCTTTATAGGTCACACTGTGAACATCCCTGGTTTAGTGAGGACTCAAGTCACCTGCTGTTCAGAACACAACGCCTTCAGGTCAATTATAGAAGATATAAATAAAGTAGGATTGAGACTTCCAAAGAGTATAAGGACCTGGGCAATTAGAGTGTTTTCTCACAAACAGTTCACAGTGAGACTATGGAAGGAGAGGACAGCTAATGAAAAACAGAGATGGAAAGAGGGGGCAGGGGAATATGGAAAGACAAATCCAAAGCCACAAGTAACCAAAAATGAAAAATATATATATATTGACGGAGGTGTGTGTGTGTGTGTGTGTGTGTGTGTGTGTGTGTGTGTGTGTGTGTGTGTGTGTGTGTGTGTTACTCTGTGGGCAGTTGGCTCCCTTTGTGCACAGTTGTAAATGTTGGGCTCAATAAATGACTGATAAAGACCCTGCTTTGGCAGCAGCCTCAAAACCTCATGGCTGTTCCACTCACAACCACACACACACACACACAGTCACACAAACACGAACATCTCTTATTTATTTATCCTTTCACTCATCCTTGGCAGGACTCACTTTGGAACGGACTGAACCAAAAAACCTATCACAGCCATTAAACACACACACATGCTTACAAACACACACTGGGTTTAACCATCAGTAGGACACTGCACCTCTCTCCTCTCTGTCATAAAGCCTGTCACACTGCCAGCAAGGCAGACAGAACTCCACAGCTTCATTTAGAAACTCGTTTGCATAAAAATTCTATGAGGCTTAATTTTCTCTCCCATTCATTTTACACACATAATTATCCAGTGCGCTCGGGAAAATGGATGTGTGCGTGGTGTGTGTGTGTGTCTGTCTGTGTGTGTGTGTGTGTGTGTGTGTGTATGTGGCAGTGTGAGATGGGGTGCAAGGACAGTTTGTGTGAGAAAGTGTGTGTGTGTGTGTGTGTGTGTGTGTGAGAGAGAGTGAGAGAGTGTGTGTGTGTGTGTGTGTGTGTGAGAGAGAGAGAGAGATAGAGAGAGAGAGAGAGACAGACAGACTGAGTGCATGCATGATATCTATAAGAAAATAAGTGTGTGTTTGTGCCTGTGATTGAGTGAGATGGAGAGTCAAACAGAGTAGGGAGAGACAGAGAGAGTGAGAAAGAAAGAGAGAGAGCGAGACTGAGGCAAAGATAGAGAGACAGAGCAAAGAGACAGGGAGACAAACAAGAGAGATACTGAGAGAGACAGACAGACACAGAGAGAGAGAGAGACAGTGCATGTATGTTTTCTATGAGAAAGTAAAAACATGTGTTGTGTGTATGTGTGTGTGTGTGAGAGAGAGAGAGAGAGAGAGATTGAGAGAGAGAGAGAGAGAGAGAGAGAGTGATAACTGTTTGAGAGTGCAGTGTCTGTGGATTGTCATCATTATTATTCTATGTTGGAGGATGGCGTCGCTGTGCTGGAATTCAGTGGTGAAACAAGAACCAAACGCGGAGCACAAACCAGAGTGGGAAATGGGCACCAGCCCAAAACTTTACGTGTGTGTGTGTGTGTGTGTGTGTGTGTGTGTGTGTGTGTGTGTGGCTGTCAAGGCTCTACATAACCCTGGGTCACTTTCACACAGTTGTGTTAGTATTCCATGACTCCAGGTGAAGCCTGTCCGGTAACCCTTAGATTCACACTCTCTCACTCTCACACTTCACTGACCACAGCCTGCCTAAAAAATACCGCCCCCCACCAACCGGCAAACACACACGCATACACAGAGATAAAGTTACAAAATACACCCAGTGTAATCGTAGGCAGTAGCCACATAATGTATCAACCAAAAAATGAGATGCTTCAGACAAGTCAGCATTACGACAGCTAAAGCACAAGCTTGCTGATCCAACATTCACCCACACTACCCACTGTTCCACTGTTGGCTACAGCGTTCATACAAAGACTTCACAGGTCAAATGACTTAATCTCAACATGGAAAAACACTCTGAAACTGTCGTGGACATAAGAACAGTACCTCAGTACCTCGCTGGCTTTTAAGGAAAGTTGGCACACAATGATTTTAAACCACACGCTAACAAACATCTAATCACGATACTGACGAAATGTCACATTCGCATCAATTCAACCCCTAAACTCATTAATGGGTCAGTGATTACCTCCACTCTCATAACCACATATCTTATGCATGTTTTTCATAGCAGTTGCTGAATAGTGAAGTTTATGGAGTTCAGCAGCATTACACACTCATCATTCTCAAGCAAGGCATTATGTATACTGTCCATACTATTACACAGGTATTATAGTGACTTGGTTCATTTTATTATTGCAATCTTTCATATCATCCTTTTCTATGATGTATATAGAAAAATATAAAGTATTATTTTGCATTTGGTCAACACTGCTAAGCACCATCCAACCCAAATTCTGAAGGTTGTATTGGATGCACTTTTAACCTCTAGAACTCCCCCTTTTCAATCTGAAATTTTCTGATGCTCATGGAAGAGCTGCACCTAGTGCCTGTACTAGAAGTATTCACTTTGTGGAGCTGAGGGTTTCTCAGAAAACCCATCTGAAGTAATGTATGCAGAAGAACATGTGTGAAGAAAGAAAATGGAATATATTTTCGGCGGCTAGTGGAAGAACTTACCTGCTCTGCTCCTGAAGATGTCTAGCTTCTCCATGACAAAATATCCAGAGAGAGGGAGAGAGAGGGGGAGACAGAGAGAGAGACAGAGAAAGAAAGAGTGAGAGAGAGAGAAACAGAGAGAAAGAGAGAAAGAAAGTGAAAAACAGAGAGACAGAGAGAAATGGTGAGCGAGAGAGAGACAGAGAGAAAGAGAAAGAAAGAGTGAGAGAGAGAGAAAGAGAGAGAGCGAGAGAGAGAGACTGGAGACTACTCTAGCAGCTTAAAACTACAGCTATTTGAGAACAAAAAAACTGAAGCAGTCCAGGAAGGAAAGAGAAGAGGGAGAGAGACGTTAGAGAAAGACAGACCAAGAGTCTGCAAAATATACTATCTACAAAAAAAGGAAACTATAAGGGAGGGGGGTGAGGGAGAAGTGGGGGTCTAGATTCGCTTCCTCGACTGTGTGAGAGTGAAAGGCAGGATATGTGAGCTGTGTGTGTTTTGACCACCCCTCCCCCCCTCACCACCACCACCACCACCACCACCACCACTCCAGCTCCATTGTGAGCACGGCATTGCTCTTTCCTGCACAAACTCTCTGGTACCATCCTACTCAACTGGAGGTGACACCTAGCCAGCTACTGAGGGCTATGTATCATCAAGAAACATACTCAATCCCACCCAGACCTCCAAAGAGCCACCAGAAGCCATTTTAAGCATGATGGAGAACTTGAGCCCAGATTGGTCAAAAAGTAACTTTAAAAAAAAAAAATTTGAAGGATAAGGTAAGACAACTGCCATAGACCTGTCCAGAGTGGTTCTCTGCCTTTTGCTCTATTAGCAATGCGACAGGCTCCCCAGCATCCCCTGGGACCCTTGCTGGTATAAGTGGCACAGAAAATGAAAAAAATAATGAAAAACAAGACAATGATGACTTAAAATACATAGTTTTAAAATGACTTTTATTAGAGGAAAAATGTTTTACAAAACCTATATCACCCATGTGTAAAGTAATTGTATATAATAACTGGTTGTGCGACCTTCAGCAGCAACAACTGCAAATAAACTCCTCCTATAACTGGAGATCAGTCATTCACATCGCTGTGAGGAGTTTTGGTCCACTCTTCTTTGTTTATTCCATATTCAACCACACATGAGGGCTTTCAAGCATCAACTGCCCTTTAAAAATACCACCACAATATCAATATTACAACAGGATACAGGTTCAACTTTGACTTGGTCACTCCAAAACCTTAATTTTGTTTTTTTCTGATCCATTTACAGAAAGGATTGCTCTTGTGCTCTGGATCATTATCTTGCTGCACAAACCAAAGGCACTTAAGCTTCAGATCATGTACTGATGAACAGAAATTTTCCATTAATTATGGTAATTTGGTCCAGGACCTGAAGCAGCAGAGCAGGCCCACAGCACCAAACTACCACTGCATCATTTGCCTGCTGGTATGATGTTCTTATTGCAGCATGGTGTGGTGCTTGTTGAGACCTTTTAGCCTACGTTAAAGTGGAATAACATTCTATTTATTAAAAAAAAAAAATCATTTCATACTTTTTCATTTAAAAATGTATTTTATGTTTATTCTGGTGGCTGTTGCCTTATATTAAAGGTGGTTTGAGCATCTAAAACAATTTAATGTGACACATATCTAAATACGAAAGCAATTTTTCCTGGCACTGTAAGTGTGGAGCCCAGCATTGGATTGCTTGGAGAAAGCTGGTGCTGAATAACCTTAAACCACATCCAAGAAAATATGCTATCACCTAAACTGCTGTTAATTACATCATTTGGCCCCTAAAACTCCAAGGACCTGCTGGTCAGACTTTAATTATCCTCACTTTTGTAACTACATACCTTACATTGTAATATAGTAGTTACTAGAACTGCATAATATGTTGTTTTGTCAGTCATTATAGGGATACTGGCCTTTGCAATACTGACATTACAGAAAGCTGCAATATGTATAACAACCAAAAACCAAACCAAATGATCTTTACTGTTTTCTGTGAGCATCTGGGCGAATCACAACAAACAAACTGATGGGTGTTTTGATTAATCAAAGTATTTATGTCATCTAATCCTATCCAAGCTTAACCACAGCAAGCTTCAAAACAGCACAAATATAGTCACTCCATCAGCCGCCACTTTAAGTGAGCCAGTAGCTAAAATGCTGATGTGACTCAGCAGGTTTGGCAGATGCCACTGTTGACTGAAATGTGAAATTATAGGCAATAAATATAGGTGGTAAAACTGCGCTGAACAACAGCCAAACAGAAAGATGGACATATGCGAACATACACACACACACACACGCACACATAATATCTGTTATATAGATTTTTATATATACTCTTTCTCAGCTGTGCAGCAAATAACCTATATAAGACAGAGGCCAAGTCTCTCAAGGTCAGAAACACACATCTAGTGTTTGGTGCAAAACAAGCAAACTACCTGAGCCAAACACACACATTTGTGCGTTAGATTTTTGTAATTGGTGACTACACCCGCAGCCTTGTGTTTGACCCAATAAATATCCCCAAACCATCCCAGTTAACAAATTCGGCTGAACACGATTCCATTAAACCTCACAAAGATCTGTTCAAAAACATGAGAAGAGGTCAGCAGGTTTTGAAAATAGTGTTTTTGGAGGGATTGTAAAACCTATAAAACCTTAGTAAGTCTTAGCACGGAAAATGTGTGCAAATCACTGGACAGCTCTGTAACACACACACAAGAGCATGGACACACACATATCTGCAGATTTTCTCTAGAATTTTTAAAAAGAACAGCTCAGTCAGAGAAGCGTTGTTGCTAACAGTGAAAAAAGAATTATCATCAATTACTACATGAATGACATCATGCTAATCGGAACCTGCCACTTTCCATTCATTGTTTTTCATGTTAGCACTTTTAAGGTGGTATCTTTACCTTCGACAGGATGGTCTTATTTCAGTGAACATCTGGCAAATGACGTTTTACCGTCTTTGAGATAACACAGAGACAACAGCACTGGGGTCAGGAGCAGAGCATCGGCACACTAAACACACACACACACACACACACACACACACACACAGTGACAAGCATGAACAGGCTTTCGATTGACCAGCATTACCACCTGTCCGTTGCCATGACAACAGCTAGCCAGTCACACACAGCAACACAGAGCACTCTCTCTCTCTCCCTCTCTCTCTCTCTCTGCAGAGGTAGGGCTCGTTTCTGCCACAATGACGTCATGGGTGAGAGAAAAACATGAATGGAAAGGCAACGTGTGCATGAAGAGGAAAGTGTGTGTGCAAAACAGTCCGTCACTGCGTCCCTCATCAAACAGATTACACACACACACACGTACACACACTCTGCTCACACTCAAACCTGCTACAGCAATTTCTCCATGAAACATACGGCTATGGTACCAGCCAATAAAGAAACACAACAGACCACTGATCTCACAAAAATCATAACAAAAAATATAACAGGACTAACCACAAAGCTCTGCAGCCTAGCAGTGACCACACAACCCAAATGGACAAAGAACAAGACTGCAATGTCTCTGTGGTTTCACACAGGCTACATTGAGATGCTGAGGTGGAGAAACAGTAATGTCCGACCAAACACCCATGCGTTCATACACAAACATGTCATCTGCTGGAGCCAGCTATACGCATTTAGACAAAGCTACTCCTAAGGGAGGCGCACACTCACACACACACGTACACCCCCCCCCCCCACACACACACACACACACACACACATCATACACACAGAGAGAACAACCAATCCACATGAATGGATGTGACCCACTGTGTCAGCTTGGATGTCTGGCAGAACAATGTTCTTAATGGTTTTCTCAAAGCATGCGTACATTATATACATACAGACATACATACATATAACATATATGCATACACACACACACACACACACACACATACTCACCTGTTCAAAATGTGTGTTTATCATTAATGGCACACACGTACACACATCCTGGTCACACAACCATTAACCATCAAACACAAACATGTTTTGACATTCTGTAATAATACAGAAATAGAAACATACAAATTAATACTATGGAAACATTCATAGTAATTTACTGCATCCTTCAGCTGTAAAAGACAGAGATTAGGTTGAAAAATGCTGGAGTATGCCTTTAATTATAACACTGTGATAATCCTGGCCGTTGAGGCAACACACAGCTGAACAAGCACATCACTATATGGCCACGCGCAACCTGGCACTGACACTAACCTCTGATATCATCTCTCTGTTTCACACACACACACACATGCACGTGCACGTAGTTCACACAGTGGCAAGCACGCACATGTACACACAGACACAGACACAGACACAGACACACACACAAACACACAGACATATAGCCTGCAGCACTTGCCATTAATGATAAAGGAAGCACAAATGCTAATGAGTGTGAACTGAAATGAAGCAGATGAATGGTGTTATAATGTGCAATGCCCAGGCTGTGTGAGAAAAGATGTGTGAATATTTATATGCTGACATGTATAAACGAGCACAGAAATAGATCCTAGAGCTTATGCACGTGCACAAAAATATATCAAGAGGTGTGCGTGCGTGTGTGTGTGTGTGTGTGTGTGTGTGTGTGTGTGTGTGTGTGTGTGCGTGTGTGTGTACGCTGTACCTGTTGCCCCCTTGGTTTTGTGCCTCCCTTTGGCCCGGCGTTGGGAATTGCCCATGGCTCCGTGTTTCCTGTCCCAAAACATCACCTCATCCCAAGTCTGCAGCCACGCGAGCTGACAATGAGTGACAGCCAAAGAGTGAATGTGTGTGTGAATGCGTGTGGGACTGTGTGAGAGCGCTGCTCTGTGGGTGCACGCTTGTAAGAGAAGCCGGGGAGTGTGTTTGTTTGCGTGAACGTGAGTGTGGGCGTGCGAGCCTCTGAGTGTGTGTGAGAAAGAGAGAGGGAGAGGGAGACAGTGAGAGAGTGAGCGAGAGAGCGTGCGTTTATATCTCCCTCTCTTTTAGACTGGAACCAGTGAGAGTTTAAGCTGCGCGTTAATTTCATTGAGAGCCAAGGAAGGTTCAATGTATGGAACAGTTCTATAGGAGAGAGGGAAGGAGGGAGGGGGAGGAAATAGAGGTGAGCCGAATACAGAGAAGGGCAGAAGGTGTATGTGAAGCATGGAGAAAGAGAGAGAGCGAGAGAGAAAGAGAGAGAGAGGAGGGGAAAAGAGGGGAAAGGAGGAGGAGAGTGGTTTATCACTACTGAGTGCTTCTTAAGGAGCGGAGGAGCTGCTGCAGCTGGAGAGAGAAAAATGAAAGACACCAAAAGAAATGAGAGAACGAGAGAGAGAAGAGGAAACAGGGAGACGAGAGGGACACAGGAAGGAGGGGTATGGCGGAAAGAGGGATAGGTTGGGAAGAGAAGAGATGCGGCAGACAGAGGCAAAAAGAGAGAGAGGGTGAGAGAGGGAAAGGGCGAGACATGACAGAAGAGAGAGGAAAGAGGCAAGAGAGCAGAATACAGCCTGTGGAGAGGGATGTTGGCAGGGACAGGGAAAGGAAGAACAGAGGAAGTGAGAAAGACAGCTGAGAGAGGGAGAGGGAAAGAGATGATGAAGAAAGGACAGGAGAGAGAGGTAGAGGCAAAGAACAGAGAGAGGGATAGGAAGAAGGGAGGGGCTCTCAGAGAGACGGCGGCAGTGATGGTGTTCTGCTATCACTCACTGCACACACATGCAGTCGTGAACACACTTGTCAATATAGCTGGACATAGCACGTAGGACCTCTACCACACACACACACACACACACACACACACACACACACACACACACACACACACACACACACACAAGAGAATGGAGGAATGGAAGGATTGATCATAACGAGGGATTATAAAAGAGTGTGAAAGCCTGTTATGAGCTTGGGCTAATGGTTAGAAAGGCTGTCCAGCCTGGTGGCTGGCAGTACACACACACACACACACACACACACACACACACACACACACTGCAGTAGGGAGGGCAGGTCCCTCCCTTTACTGCAGACTGAAGCTTAGCATTCTGATCCACAACATCATTCTGCATTATCAATTCATCACACACACGTCTGTCTGGTAAACATCACATGCCCCCACACAGACAAGGTTACACACACTAACACATGCACACACACACACTTTTACATGTGACCCTACACTATAGAAATACATACTAAAAAACAACACAAATCTGAAGTGATGCTGACATCCGTCTTCAAAGCACTGGGTCTGTAATCCACAGCCAGGCTTTCAGACTCTTGGTATGCTTAGAGCTGAACTTCATGCAAATATTAGAATATTAGTCACTTCAGTTATTTATTACTCACACCCACATACACATACACACATTTCTCACACACAGTTCTCACACACAAGCGTAAGCCTGAAACAGAGCTACTCTTTACAGTCCACACAGATCAGCAGCACACTGGTATCAATCAGCACAGAACACACTTCACTGACCACAGCCTGCCTGAAAACCTCCCCCACCACCCAAAATACACACACACACACACACACACACACACACACACACACACACACACACACACACACACACACACACAAAAAACAA
>JBBJLS010000011.1:192647-208525 GCA_037577275.1 Bryconaethiops microstoma
TTTTCGTATATACACACTCACTCTGTCTCTCTCTCTCACACACACTCTCTCTCTCTCTCACACACACTCTCTCTCTTTCTCTCTCTCTCACACACACTCTCTTTCTCTCTCTCTCACACACTCTCTCTCTTTCTTACTCTCTTTCTCTCTCTTTCACACACACACACTCTCTCTTGCTCTCTCTCTCTCTCACACACTCTCTCTCTTTCTTTCTTTCTCTCTCTCACACACACACACACACGCACACACACACACACACACTATCTCTGTCTCTCTCTGTCTGTCTCTCTCACACACACTCTCTCTCTCTTACTCTCTTTCTCTCTCTCTCACACACACTCCTTCTCTCCCTCTCTCTCTCTCTGTCTTTTGGTCTCTCTCTCTGTCTCTCTTTCTCTCTCACACTCTCTCTTTCTCGCTCTCACACACACTCTCTCTCTCTTTCTTATTCTCTCTCTTTCTTTCTCTCTCTTTCTTTCTCTTTCTCTCTCTCTCTCTCACACACACACACACACCACCTCTCTCTCTCTCTCTCTCTCTCTCTCTCTGTCTCACACACACACTCTCTCTGTCTCTCTCTTTTGTCTTTCTCTCTCTCTCTCTCTCTCTGTCTCACACACACACTCTCTCTCTGTCTCTCTCTTTTGTCTTTCTCTTTCTCTCTCTCACACACATTCTCTCTCTCGTTCCTCTCTTTCTCTCTCTCTCTCTCTTTATCTCGCTCTCTCTCTCTCTTTCTCTCCCCTCTCTCTCACACACACATTCTCTCGTTCCTCTCTCTCTCTCTCTCACACACACACTTCTTTCTCTCGTTCCTCTCTCTCTCTCTTACACACACACACTCTTCTCTCTCTTGTTCCGCTCTTTTTCTCTCTCTCTCTCATTCTCTCCCTCTTTCTTTCTCCCCCTCTCTCTCCTCTTTCTCTCCCTCTTATCTTTCTCTCTCACACTCTATCTCTCTCTCTCTCTTTCTCTACCCTCTCTCTCTCACTCACACACAACACTGGAACTCCAAAATCCCTCACACACTTTTTTTTCCATATTTCTCTATTCTTTTCTTTTCTTTTCTTATAGTTGGCTCACACGTACTAATGACTGAATCATTAACCGAGCAAGAGAGAGAATATTTTTATTTTAAAAATAAATAAATAAATAAATAAATGAGCCTGGGAAAGAAAGAGAGAGACAGTGTGTGTGTGTGTGTGTGTGTGTGTGTGAGAGAGAGAGAGAGAGAGAGAGAGAGAGAGAGAGAGAGAGAGAGAGAGAGAGAGTGGGGCTGAGCTAATTGTAGCCTAATCCTTTTGCCCCAGAGGCGTGTGGGCAGCCCGGAGCGAGACTCCAGCTCCAGCTCCTGCTCTGTTATTTAGACACGGATTTATTGGCTCCGGTAGTTGGTTTGGGGGGGGGCTTTTTATATTTAAATTATTATTACTATTATTTTTTGGTTTTGTTTAAACGGTGGGAAAGACAAGAAGCGACAGGCAGCAGGAGGAGAGGAGAATAAAGTGTTAAAGAAGAGATATTTTAAAGAGCAGCGCAGCGGGGTGTCGGAGAGGTCCTGGCCGGGCTGAAGGTAAGCGTGCTCGGTCACTCTCTCTCGCTCTCTCGGGCACCGGGGCGAGGGAACCGCGTCGAGGGCTACGCTAGCGTTAGCTTATAGATTTTTTTTTAAAGCCACAGCGACCCTTTTCGATCCGTCAGGCGGCGGAGACACGCGTCTTTACTGCGGGTTTGAGGCGGTTTTCTCAACCTCACCCGGGGCTCTGATACAGGGACATCCAGGGCTCGGCTTAGCCTCTTCTCAAGCCGCTTTTGAACGGTAGTTTTTACCCCAAACTTGGATCAGTTTTTAGGCTTATAAAACCCTTTTCGACCGGAACTGACTCAACCTGTCTGGGATCCCTTTGGACTCCTACGATGTTCGAGACGGTAGGATGCACCTCAGTCTTACCTCAGACTATTTCAAAGCATATTTTTAGCCCATTTTAGCTAGTAAGGCGGTTTATTGTTGTTGTTGCTGTTGTTTCCTTGCTAACCTTAAAGCTATGGATTTAAAACACTAACGTTTATCAGGTATACCCTTCTTTCTTTTGTCCTCTACTTCATTTTTACACACTTTTCACACCAGCCTCCTCCTTGCAGCCCTCAAATGTCTTTTTAAACGGCTGTGGACTTTACCTGGGGGACAGGTTTATTTTTAAGGTGAATATCAGTTAGCTCAGACGCCATGTTGTTAACGTTAATATCAAAATTTCTGCTCGCCTCAGGGCGCCCGGCACAAAACGCTCATTTTTTAGACGAAATGCAAAAATACGCACGATACCGGCACCTTTTTGGCTTTATTTGTCTCTTGGGTCTTTCTTTGTCTCTGAGATTGGGTCGTTGGTGAAGTTTTTTAATACAGAACTGGCCATTTCTCTAAACTCCAGAGGGGAGCTGCACGATACGGACAGAGTATCAGTATTGATATCTCAATATTAAACTGATATATTTTACACCTTAAACGAGGATTAACATATCCTTGGTTGTGCTAATTTAATGTTATGCCTATTCAACACAGACGAGCTGCACAATATGGGCACAATGTCAGTACTGTGATTTTACTGCCACATATCACTTTTCTGGAATTAAAAAAAGGTTTAAAGTCTGCAAATGCTGCTTCAAATAGTACATTTACTTCCCTCATCCATACAGTCCATTTATGGGAACTAAGCTTCAAAAACATCCCATTTTCAAATTGTAGTTTTTGTGACGTCACAAAGCCAGAACATTTAAATTCACCTCTTTAATCTTGCTGCAGCAGTATTAGTGCACTGATTCCCAACACCGTTAACGGATAAAGATGAAAATAATTAGGCTTTTGTTGCATTACGAGTAGATCTCGATTCATCAGAAAACCCATGAACTCACCTGGAGCTGTGATTGGTCACCCTGTGATCTGTTAGGCTCATTTGCATATTGCAGCCTTTTGCAATATCAGTACTGCAGAGACTGATATTGCGATAATGATTGGTAGAGAATACATCGTGCAGCTCTCATCTGAAGCCTGTAGAGATTTTATTTAGTGGGTTTTGGAGTTTTAGATTAAATTTGTTGGCCAAAAATAGGTGACAGTTATGCCTGGGGTTGTTGGTACCAATGTCAAATCAAGAATGAGCTGGAAAGGGTGTCAATACTCTTTATAAAAGGTGCAAATTATGAGTGTGTGAAGGTGTTTCCAGGTCCAGGTAGGTTGGTGTGTTTTACACACCTCTATTCATGCGGAGCAGCTTTTATATCTGCGTCTAAATGCAGTGTAACACACACGCATACACTGCTCCTCCCACCGTAATGTATGAGGAGAGAGAGAGAGAGAGAGAGAGAGAGAGGACTTTTGGTTAGGATCCCCTGTGGCTACATGAATAGGTGGAATTGTTTCACATGCTGGGAAGTACAGCTGCATAATATGGACTAAACATCAGTATTGCGATTTCAGTGCTCCATTTTGCGATTGTGATACCTTTACAATACAGGACGGCCGGTTAAAAATAAGATCATTTATATTTATCAGTCTGAAAGGCAGTGACAAAAAGAGCCTGTTTAATTTTAAAGGATAATACTGTAATGGGAAAATGAAATAGATGGAAAGTGTAGAATACGGGCCCTTTAAAAGCACCTCAGCCAGTCAGTGGTCTTAACTGGAGCTGTGATTGGTATCTGATATCACAGAAAAGTGATGATATGGGCCCTTTAATATCTTGAAAGGCATCACAGACAGAACATAAGGCAGTAAATCGCAATACTGATATGTTGTCCATATTGTGACCCTCTAGTGTTGAATATGCATTTTCCATTGAAGATAGTATTAAATGAGCACAATCGTGGATATTTTAAACCTTAACCGAGTTTTACTCATCCTAGGTTTAAAATAGAACACTGTGTAAAGTGTAACACTATTCCTGCAGGGCTTCACACCCTGGAAAATGTGCAGTTTCACCTAAAGCATTGCCCAGAGCGAACTACATATTTATTTATTTATTTATTTGTTTTCTCCGTTATGAGTCACAACGGTGGCTTCAGACTGGAAGAACTTGTTGCTGAAACAACTGTGCAGTTGTTACTGTGACATTTTTCAGTTTAAGCAGAAGTATACAATTAATGTTATTTATTGTTATGTTTTTATTGTTGCCCTTTTTCCCCCACCCGTTGTCAGAGGGGTATTTACTGAGTGTTGTGCGAGATTCTTGCGCTGTGATTGGCTACTCGTATCGCCTCCTGTACAGTAATTGGATGGGAGTCTCTTCACCTTCGCTGTGATTAGTTATTGTATTCTTCATGCCGCGCTTTGGAGTTGGTTAGGCGTTCGTACTCGAGACATCCTCCGATTCGACTCGTAGCCAATGGTAGCGCAGTAGGCGGGATACACTAGCCAATGGGAGCGCAGGAGGTGGGATACACTAGCCAATGGGAGCACAGGAGGCCGACACACTAGCCATGAGGACCACGGGAGGCGGGGCGTGTCGGAATACGGGTGGGAAAACAAAAACACCGCCGGGTTTCTAAATAACTGCTAGCCTCGTTGTGAGAGGCGAGTTGAGGCTGCTGCTGTCAGGTCAGTCCATTCAGGCGAGCCGGAGGTGGGGTCGTGGGGTGAGGGGGGGGAGGTTATACGGACTTAAACGCTGAGCTGTTGGAGATCTGGCGGCTGTCCATCCCATCATCTGCCTCGATTCGGAAACATCCAGCAAACGAGTTCCCTCAACCTGCTTTGAGTAATGAGCAGAACGGGAGCAGCCCGCTGTAGGTCCCCCCGCCTCGCCATCTTTTTTAAAGCGAAAGGCGGGAAAAGGGGAGAGAGGAAAAACGCATCCAAAAACGAGAGGAAAAATACACACGCATCACGTCCAAACAACACGAGCTTTAATTAAACAACAGCAATGCACTTGGATGCTTTCCCTTTCTCTTTCTTTTCCCTCTCCCTCACTTTCACTCCCTCCCTCTCTCCTCCCCAGAGGCGAACAGCTCGCGTCCGTGTCTCCGCATCGCTAATAAACATTTTCATTCCGCCCCGAGGGTCTCTGTGTATAAAAAACACGTGCAAACGCACTTCATCGAGGATAAAACGCAAACACACACACATATGCACACGTACACACACACACACACACTCTCACACATACGCGCGCGCACAAACTCATTCATTCATTCACTCACTCACACACACGCGCGCTGTTCTGATGGCTTTCCCGTTCGTGTGCCTGCAGGAAGGGAGGAGCATGTCTCGCCTGTCTCTGAGCCGCTCGCCGGTCTCTCCTCTGGCGGCGCAGGGCATCCCCCTGCCCGCGCAGCTCACCAAAGCCAACGCGCCGGTCCACATCGACGTTGGCGGACACATGTACACCAGCAGCCTGGCCACCCTCACCAAGTACCCGGACTCCAGGTAAGAGCCCGCTCCCATCCAGGGACCAGTGTATATTATTTTATATGTTTTTTCTTTTCTACATAAGTCATACCGTTTCTGTGTTTCTCGTACCTCTTCTGAGTAATTTATATGCTTTTTCTATATAACTTGTGCTTTTTGGGCTTTTCACATGCTCACCACTTTTTTTCTTGATTGTGCACTTTTTCTCGACTGCCTAATTTCAGAATGACTTTTAATTACATGCTTTCTTAAACTTGGATAACTGGAGAAGAACTGTGCATAATCAGAGGGTGATAGAAAGAAACACATTAAGCAATACTCTCAGCAAAAAAGTGCATCTGTGTTGTGCACGCAGTTTGTGTGCTATATCGCTATATTGAGCCACAATTTAAAAAGTCTGTTAAAGAGTCAAATGGGTCATTAGGTTGTCACAGTTCTCTGTATATGCATGTGTTATTATGTATGTTATTATATATTATTATATGTTATCATTTTATTTTTTGTGTAGAAGTATTAGAACACAGCTTTTTACAGTCAGGGTGGGACAGGGGGCACACTGGAGACCACAGTTCAGACCCCGGTGTGTGCATTTTTTATCATTTTTTTGTCCTTTTGAGACTCGCTGTTTTCCGTTCACGTGGTACTGATCGCACAGTAATAAGAACAGAAGTTACTGAGCATGTTTATGTATTTGCATACTTTTGCATTGCATTATCTGTGTTTACCTGAGGAACAGTGTTTGCTGATAATGCTGGAAAAGGCAATAAGTAGTCCAGTGAAATGCCCTGCTCTTTTTACGTATTTCACCATGTGACGATATGCATATTTTCGGCTTTGGTGCAATTTCCGATTCCGAGATGTAGGTTCAAGTGGATGTTAGATGTGAGCTAAAAACGACTGGACAGAGCTTTAATTAGATAAACTCTACAGACTGTGTGAATTGCGAAAGACTGCCGATGTTCTTGTTCAAAAATAGATGAGATTCAGTTTTGCTTGTAAACTGTATACATTGAGCGTTGTGTGCCGTCTGTATTGTCTGTAAGTTGTCTGTAGCACTAGAGAGACAGACTTAAATGCTCGACCCATAACTCTGACTGTACTGTCCCACTTACAGTAATTTCCTCAGAAAATGAGAGACGATCAGAAGGTCGGCGACTCAGTTTTGTCAAGACTGATTTCAGTTCCTTGATGCTGCTTTGAAATTGTTCTACCCCAATTTTTGAGACTTATTCCCTTTAATTTACATACTATATACCTTGCACAGGTTTGCCACAATTCAGAATAAGAATTTGAGTGAGTTCAGGTTTAGAATCACAATCACAATCAGAAAACTTAATTGATACGAAGAGACACAAACACACAAATATAAAATATAAAATATAAAACAAATAAAAGCCTATAAAATGTTAGAAGTCGAATAAAAACTTTTCATTAATGCTGTTCTCTGTGAAATATACTATGTTGTTTGTGTTGCACCAGCAAGACCAGCCACTGTATAGACAATAAATGAATCTCTTTAAGCTGTGGTTGAATCAGAAGCAGGTTATATTTACAGGGTCGACTAGAATTTTCCAGCCTTCCTCTGACAATTTGTGTACATCCACAGGCTGTCAGGGATGTGTTTCACTAGGATTGGGAAGCAAAGTAGGTTCCAAATGAGGACTGATAAGGAAATACCCATTTCTTATCGAATTTGTGGTTCTGCTTATCGGTTTTTAAACACTAAATAACCACAGTGACATGCACTTATCTGGACCTGTTTTAAATGCATCAACATATTGCATCGACAAATTCATATTTATTTAACATTTTAGTCGTTTTGCTTCTGTTCCTGCTGGAACTTTCTGAAAGTTTCCGAATAATGTTGTTATATAAACATTTGTCTGGCTTTTTTTTACCTGTATTCAATCGAAATGAGGAATCGAATTGAAATGGCAGAGGCCTCTTTAGAACACTATTCAGCCCTTTCATGTCAGATGTGGAGAAACACCACAGAATTTGTTCTGATTGGGTCTATGAGGAACCCACCTGAACCCTCATGCAGAGAGAATATATTTTTATACCAAATATGACTAACTGACTTCATATTTTCCTTTTAAAACTGCATTTTTGTAACTCTACTAGTTAAAAGCCGTTTTAACACAGATTTTCTACATATGCAAGTCACTAAATATTTACTAAAAATACATTAACTAATACGTTTACAGTACGTTCACCATCTGTGTGTCTTTGTTAGCCAGAAAATATCATTTAACCTTGCTTTTCATCCCTGCTAACCTACAAAATGCCACCAAATGTAAAAATAATTATAATGTGGATCACCAGAGAGTTAGATATTTAACGAGCTATTAAGTGATGAAACAGTTTATTGGTGCATTTATAGGACCACAGCCATTTGCTAGGGTTAGATCTGGAATAGATAAGCAGGACCATAATCAAAATTAGTCAAATTTAAATGATACCCGTTTCAAACAGGCTTTAAGTTTGAATGTCTCTGTTGCAGAGAAGTTTGGAAAGAGGATGGCCAGAAAGCATAGACTCTGCTATTAATTTTATTAGAGGTGAAAATTATTTGGCATTTTGAGTGGCTTCGTTTGCGGAGGAAGGGACCCCCCTTCGGGTCCTGTTTCCACTCAAGGTTTCTTTCTTTTGCTCTCAGGGAGGCTTTACTCGCCACTCTTGCGCTTGGCTCGCTCACCAGGGGATTTCTGGAAAGCTTTTGTGTGACGACGCCTGTTGTGGAAGCCTCCATACAAATAAATCTGAACTGAATTAAAGTGCTCTTCCAGTTCATTTTCCTGTATTTCCCTTTTCTCATGTTTTCCAGTGCTCGATCACATCCCAGTAGTAAATCAAACCACTGGTTATGGATTTTCAGGGATTTTTCAGTGTGTGACACTGCGCTGGTAACTGGTATTTCTTTTTATGATGTTGAGTTAAAGATGGGCTTTGACTAAATTTGCTTGGAAAATGAAGTATGAGCTGTAATGATATGCATCAGATGTAAGGTAGAAAGTTATGGGTGGTTAAGAATAGAGTGGCATCACTTTATTATCATTTAAAATCATTGTGTATGATTTTACTTTATTATTTTTCAGCTCATAGCTACACGCTTTGAAAGAATCAGCAGCCCAGTGTGATGTGTTGTCGCAGAGGGAACAGAAAACAGCGCTTGAGCCCTCTGTTGCTCTTTATCGCGTAGCTCGGGGCTACGCTCTCACGCTGCAGCCCCTCATTTATGCCACCTTGCCTTTTGTTCCTCTGAAAAATAACCAAACACAACAGCTGGTGCAGACATGCTTAGGCACACAAAGGGTTAATAACAATAATAATAACAATAATTATAATAATCATAATAATAACAGAAATGTTTTTTTACATTGCACCTTTCTTAAGCTCCCTTTATGAATAGTTGAGACATAAAACAAGAAACAGTGTTTAACAGAGAGTAGTAAACAAAAACATTACGACTACACAGATTAAAGTAGGAGGAAGAAACAAACGGACAACAGAGTTTGGAGATGAGCCAGAGCAGTGAGAGAAAAGATTTTTAGTTGGGAAGCACTGAGGGAGGGAATTCCAGAGTTTGGGAGCCACAAAACTAATGGCGCTTTTCCACTGGCACAAGGAACCTTGCTGTACCGTAAACAATTGTTTTTCCAGTATAAATAAAGCGACTCGTACCCGAACCGTATCTGTGCTACTCGATGGCAGGGCCGAAGGCAGGCTGCAGCCGAGCTGCCTGCATCACTGCTTTCTGATTGGTCGAAATGTTGTCGCAGCATTACAACATGGAAAGACGCCATTGTTTATTTAGCGTCCCCACTAAAAACAACAATGGAGTACAAGCACAACTATCCGTTTGGGCTGAAGATAAATTTCAGTGGAAGTTTTCTATTGTGGTAACAAATTTATCTTTAATGCTGTGAGAAACGCAAAGGACATCGCTAACAAGTTAGCTGGGTTAGGTATTTGATGCACAAGACTATAAATAATAAAAGACCACAATAACAAAAGCGGCTCTGACAGAAAAACTTTCCATGGAGACAGTTGTAGGATGACGACTGGCCATAAACTGTGGGGAGAGAGTTTATGGCCGTTACTGGACTGAGATACACTGGAAAATCAAAGCATGATATAACGTCCGTACCATCACGGTACAGTTTAGGTATGGCATGGTTCCTGTTTAACTGTGGAAAAGTGCCTTTAACTTGTGTATAGTTTATCTCCACTCAGCAGTCACCTTCCTGTCATTGTGCACTTTATTTCTTTCACTACTGATTTTATTTTATCCATATATACTAATCTGTGTGTTTACTGCTTGCATTGTACATTTATCTTAACTCCTTGTTTAGCAGCACCTTGTTGTAATACCTTCACCTTCAAATGGTCCTCTTTCATATTGTAGTTAAAGTATTGCTATACTGCTGTACTTACTCCTCATTATCTGCACATTACTTGTAAATGATACTGTTCTGGTTAGATGTTAACTGCATACACTGTACAGTGAGAATGAAGTTGAATCTAATCTAATCTAATGTATCTGCCGCCCAATGAAGACAGTCAGAATTTGGGGACTTTGGGGAAAAGTAGGCCAGTACCAGACAAACGTAAAGAGCTGAGAGAAGCTGTTCAGGGAAATAATGTGGAGCAGAACCATGGAGAGCTTTAAAGGTAATGAGAAGCAGCTTAAACTGAATACGGTAAGATATAAGTGGCCATTTAAGTCTATGGAGAAGTTGGAGGAGAAGTTGCACATACTGAAGATTAGCAGTGGTTTTGTTGGGAGAGCAGGAAAAAGAGCATTACAGTAATCAAGACAAGAAGTTATGAAACATGCATAAGTGTTTCGGCATCCTTCATGGAAAGATATTGTGTGAGATATTATGAAATTATTAAGATAAAAAAGATGCACTTTTGACTAAAAAGCTAATGTGAGGGTTAAATGTCCCAGAAGGGTTCAGTAGGACACCCAGATTTGGAATGGAGTGAGACCCACTCTTCTTTCGGTCCAGAAGTTCTTTGAGTTTTCCTGTACATAAATATGAATGAACCTTTTGAATAGATCAAAGCACAAAAACTCCACTATACAGTATACAGTAGGTCCGTAAGTGTCTGGACTTTAATGCAATTTTTGTAATTTTCTCTCTGTACCACTCTCACAGCACATTCATACCGAATTAAATTCACTCCACATTTATTACTGTCAGATTTGAGACACTGTGTTTTTATTTAAAGCCCTTATTTGAAAAACCACTACTTATGTCTCTATTACATGTATATATTATATTACAACTCCAAACCACAATTTGTGATACTAGTGAACTACTTAGCAGTAAGTTATTTGTCTAAAGAATTTATTCCCCAGCATGTTTTACACGTAGCATTGTGTATTTCGTACAGAGTATTTTTATTTGATTTTTATATTTTATATTGTTCTTGTCTATGTCTGTTTATGCAGTCGTAACATACTCAATTTCCTCCGGGATCAAAATTCTGATTCTGATTCTAATTCACAATGGATTTGAAATCCAACCCAACTGCATACAACAGAGCTATTCAACTTCAATGGCAAGTGGCCGAATATGAGAATCACTGGGGGTTCGTGGGCCACACAGAATATTTGTCAACTAATGGCTAAAAATGACTCTTGATGATAATAGATATTATATTAGTATGAACGAATGACACATATCCATTTTCTTTAACTTTAAAACTTTTTGACCAAGGTCCATATTTATATTTTGCAACATTCAACACATTTAGGGCTCGCATCAGCCCCTCCCCCTCCTGTGAAGTGGGCGTAGCAGCTGGTTTAGACTTGTCTTCATCTTTTTTGGTTATGGACTTTATGTCAGAGCCGCTTTAACCGTCAAAAATAGCCATTTTAACGGCGTCCGGTTCTAAACGAGAACTCTGACCGTTAAAGTCGTTAGAGTGGATACGTCACCGAGCTAAAACTACAAAGGTTTTCCTCTCGCTGTGTGTGTGACTGGATTCTCTTCTCGTCTCAGGTTAAAGCACAGACACCATTATTTCTTTACGCTCTGCTCTGCTTTTTTTAAACACATCCATTCTCGGACAATCCCACGATTGGCTAATAGTGTGGCAGCTTCCGGATTGGCTAATTGTATACAAGACAGCGGATGACCAATCTTGGCAAAAGTAGCGGAGGTCTACCAGCCAATCATGATCCAAAACCCATCATTTTATTATATCACACGAACCACACACTGTGATTTACTGGCAGCCTTCGGGCCATGAAAAATTTCAAAAGGGCCGTATCTGGTCCGCGGGCCACAATTTGAATAGGCCTGCTCTACAGTAACACCATGTCCAGCACAGCCTAATACTACAGCCCACTACTATACCAATGCAATATTAACCATAAGCATCAAACATGCTGATTACAAACACAGCTTTGAGATTATTTTGCTTCTTAAAGCTGGAAGCCTTACAGCCTTTTGTGAAGTGTACCAAACTGTGGTAAATAAATATAAAGCTGAGTAATAGACCTATTTTCAACAGTCCTACAAAATGAATTTGACGAAGGGCTCCAAAATACTCACTAAGCTCACTCCTGTGTAACATAAATCAGCACCAGGACTACGGTTAGAGTTTAACACATATTTAAGACAAAATAAATATCTAGAAACCATTAAAGGACTATCAAAACAAAGTCTTATGCTGCTTTCCTCCCTGCCTGGCAAAAAACAAGCTATCAAACTATCTAAGAAAAAAAAGCTGTAGGCAGAAGTTGCACTGCACACTATGACTAATAACTATGCTGAAGCTTTTTTAGGTTGATGGGTGTTGTGGGCAAGTTTGCTTTCATGCAGTTGCGTGTCAAATCTCACCCACTCAGCTTTGGTTAAATGTCGAATTCAATAATATACTGAGAGAAATAGAATGATGAATTCAAACTGTATGCAAAATGAATTTATTAATATGTAAACAATGTTGTTCAGAGTGACTTTATGTGAAATACATAATTCTACAGAATGGAGTCACAATGTCTACAGAGCCAATTTTAGACACTGTCAAATATGGCATTTAAGACATTGTAAGTCAAATACGAAAGAGTGATGGTCATATCTTTAGAAAATGTATTTATCACTATTTGACCATAATCAACGTACAAAATCTTATAAGACGTGTAGTTCACTGGTCAATTTTGGATAAGAAATTAATTTGCTATATTTGCCCAGTACATATTGTGATACCTGATTCTAACCACCAAGTGTAAAGAAATATGAGCCGTTGATTTTTTTCTGCAATGCATCATAACACATCAAACCACTCGATATGACATTTAAGTAAATTTAATTTAGATAGAAAATAATGATCAGTCTCCAAAAACTTGTGATGCTCAAACACCAAAATTATACAACAATTAAATCTCAAATTTGATCATAATTCAATTAAATTCAATCTCTGATTTCATCATAATAAAATGACATTCAATTATTTTGATTACCGCTAAAAATGAAAAGAATAAACCCGTGATGAAAACATTTACACAGTAGTACACAATACAGACAGTAAAGCACTTCAGAATCTTTTCATGATTTTTACGTTCGCAAATCAGAATTTTGTTCTGCCCAATTCTAACATTCCGAAATCAACCTTCAGATGCTTTTTCACACCCTTACCAAGCACAGCTATCAAAACTGGCTGACATGCCAATATGTTTACCAGTAGAAACCAAAGTTCAAATGTTCTGCATAACTGAAACAGCCTAAAGTGCTGCTCAAATCAGTCATTTACTGCCTAGCTGCTAATTAGAGTATGGGGAAGGTCCTGTTGTGAACCTTGAGGCTCATATCCTAAACGGAGGAGGAAGTTATGATGTGAGGTCTGCTCTTGGCAGGCTGCTGGCCTGTTACCACACAGTTACACAAGCAGGCAGGGCTGTGGCCTCTCTGTAGCACTGGGAGGTGTGTGTGGTCAGCGGAGAGACTCCTAATGTGGGCCTGCAGTATCCAAGATCCAAGTGTGTGCAAGGACAAGAAGCCAGCGCCAGAACACACACACTACAAAGGGCGAGCGGAATGCGAAGCACGGGGTTCAGGCACAAAAAACACAGGTTACACACATACGCACACACACACGCGCGCACACATACACAAGCAGAGAAGAGGAGCAGATGAGCAGTGCTGAAAGATGCATACGTGTCAAGGCTCTCAATGCAAAAACAAATTCTCAAGACAGCAGCGGAGACACACAGTCATCCAAACATCCACACGTGTTGCGGCAGAGGCATTCCAGCTCAAACCTCACTAGCTGCAGCAGAGTAAACTATGGTAAAGTGTGCATCCCACCGGCATTATGAGCTAGCACAACAGTGCGGCCGGTCTAAATCCTGTGGAACAGTTTTAGAAGTGCTCTGGAAGACAGAGTTTTCCACAGACTCTTGCCACCCGGCAAAGGGCCACATACTGTAAAAGTCAATTAGACCTGATCTTGGAGCTGCTTCTTCTAGTTTTGTTGAGTTAAAATGAGGGGGGAAACCCGACTGGCTTGTTAATGAGGAAGATGTAGTACTGAAGAGCTGAGCTTGTATGTCTTACAGACAGTTGTGACCCTAATACAACATTTTTTTTGGACAATTCTACAGCTCAGATCCAAGATCAGTGACTTTAAAATGCTTTGTAGAGCACTTACAGGCCTATTTCCTCAGCTTAGTGCTTTGGCTGCTCTCAAAGGCTCGCTTAGTGCTTTGTGAAGTTCAAAAATAGTTTGAAAGCTGGACAAAATTCAGACAAATGAAACAATGAGAGCAAGCAGGGTTGGAAAAGAAGGTGCAAAAAACAAACAGACTGAGGAACAGTGAACTGACTGAGATAATTATCATTTAAATGAGGATGGAACAATAGAACGCCTCAGGAGAACAGGAGAAGAGGTGGGTTAGTAAACAGTTCAGTTTTCTCAGTTACATGGACATATACATACACATGTACTTCTTCAAGCATTTTAAAAGGCTAGTAATTTTGCATTAACCCGAGCAGAAGTAGAAGAAAGTAAAAGAAAGAAATCTACTGGTCACTTGCATAACATTTTGCATCCACTAAATTAAAAAATGTATTCAAAATTAAACAACTTACGTGACATGATCGGATGTGAAATGCTCTGTTCTAATAGAAACCTTTTCACCTCTATTGTAAGGAGTCAGTACATTTCTCTATTTCTTTGTTTGCATCTCAGTGTTTTAATTATGTAAAGTCCATTTGTCGTACATGAACACACCACAGCATGGAATAGTTCTCTGTATTTAACACATTCACTAAGTGGAAGCAGCAGGTATCCAGGAACACAGCACCCGGGGAGCTATGTGTGGGTACAGTACCTTAATCAGGGCTACCTAAGTGGTGCCACTAGCAGCCCTGGGATTCAAACCTGCAACCTTCTGATCACAGAGGCTACACCAGCTGCCCTATTTAATAACACGATGGAATTCTTCATTAGCATTTAGACTTTTTTGAGTTTAAATTCATTGCTACATTGATGGTGGCGTCTGTACTGATTTGCGATTCGTCACACTTCTTTTGACTTTTGAGGTTCAACACGTTATTGTACTAAAAGGGTCACAAAAAGAGAACAGCACACATAAAAAATCAGTGCCAAAAACACTGAACGGATCAATGCGGCAAAATTTACTGCAGTTTTATAAGTTATTCAGTGTCCTGACCTGACACATTTGCACTCAGGATTCACAACCGAAACAGCCGACATCCTCTGATTTTGCTCCAAAGAATTATTTGGCAATCACCCAGTTTATATTTGACTTTGGCGAGATCTGCGTTTCATAATAAGTTCATAAGAAGTGCACTCACGCTGTACTAAAGCTGCTGCAACACCTGTACAAAACATGACTTCATTGTACTAAAGAGTGTGGAGCTTTAATAAATCCGTATCATACACATGGACTGTTTTTGTTTAAGAATAACAGAGAAAATAATGTTATGTTCGTATAATTTAAACCACGTGAAAAGTGTGAGCATGTTTCATTTGTTTATTAGGATCACATGATTAGAACTTCTGGTTAAAAAAAGACAAAAAATCTGCCATCACCTCATTTGGATGTAAGGAAATGATATCATGCTGTTAATATTCACGACGAGTGCATCCCTTACTTCTTCTCAAGCTGTTTTTGGAAAAATACTTTTACTTTATTTTATGATTTTACTGTAGTAACAATTTATTTACTTTACTATAAGGTTACGTTTCTCTCCTCACCTCCGAACAGGAGGGAAGAAAAGGAAAGCAAGAGAGAGGACTGTTGTATTGGAACACTTTGCTCCTCAGTGGGTCACATGACTATGGATTAATAAGCGAGAAGAGAGTGGAAAACATCTGCTGAGCATTATGGGCTGTTGGGGGACGCCCTTACGCCTCTCGCCCCAGTGACACACACACACACACACACACACACACACACACACACACACACACACACACACACACACACACACACACA
>JBBJLS010000011.1:208625-253572 GCA_037577275.1 Bryconaethiops microstoma
ACACACACACACACACACACACACACACACACACACACACACACACACACACACACACACACACACACACGCACACTCTCACTCTCAACACTCAACATTCAACACAGTACTGATTTCCTCTCCTGAGAAACGAGGCTGGACCATCAGCACCATTTCTTCACTTGTCCTCATTCCCCTCCGTCCCTCTGCTCCACTGCCTCCATATTTCACACTGTCTGACACGCAGGAGAGCTCAAGTCTAACACAGAACCAGAGTGAGCTGGTCATGGTGAAAAAAACAAGAGATTTTTATAACACAGTGACATAAGCCCATACACTCTCATCAAATTCATTTAAACCAGGAATCTGATCGATACAAGCTCGTGAGGAGTAGTGAACACTGTTTACTTGAAGAGAGAAGGGTGACATCACACCACATAGAGAGGAAAGATTAGAAAAGTGCTTTAGAGTGCTCATTACAGCTGTGAGATCATCACAAAAATCATATTAGCACAAGGGTTAAATGCACTGTATTAATATCTTGGTATTTCATATGGTGGTAAGTCAAACGCGACACTCCCTCTCTCTCTCTCTCTCTCTCTCTCTTTCTCTCTCTCTCTGCTGATCACACAGCTGGTCATGTGGATTGGTAACATCAAAACAAGCTGAAGGCAGCACCGATAATGCAAGGAAAGAAATGTACAGCATGTAATATATGATTTGGGTTGATCACTATAACTATAATCTGTATCCAGAGGATTTGGAAAACGTAGCATTTCGAAAAGTATTTAAAATTTGCAATATGAAATATCTGTTCCACATCTTTATATTAAACTCTCAAATGTATTCGGAGCATCATTTCAATTAAAACAATCACAAATAAAACTTTTTCTATTAATCCCTCAATAAATGTTAAACGATATCGGCAAATATATTTAAACGGCAAATTCTGGTTCTCCAAAAATCGTATGCCTTGGTCTGCCTCCAAGAGAGCCGTTCTTCTGTTTACCACAAAGAAGAATGCATTTTTACGACGGTCTGCACCAAATGAGGATCTTAGTGTCAGTGCTGTACTGTCCACATAATCTGCCTGTTTTAACATTTTACTCTTTACAGGTGCCGTAATCATTCTTGCAGCGTGAGCTGCTGCTAATGCAACCAGATGAGATATTTGATTTGACATATGAAAATAAAAAAAGTTAAAGTAAGGTTTATTTTGAATACACTGTGATTAATCTAAACATCAAGCACCTATTTTCATGTAGATTGTTTACAAAAATATTGAATAAGTTTAGATCTTATATTACGATAAGGGGGCATTTGGCTGACACTCTTATCCAGAGCAAAAACTTATCCAGGGTAAGAGTCTCGCCGAGTGTGTGTGTGTGGGGGGGGGTTGGGGTTGGGGAGGCTGGGGTTGTGTGACCAGGACTGTAGAACTGTGCTGGTTGTGGCGCTAGTGGGCTAACAGCTCCACACATCTCAGGACAGGTCTGATGTCTCCAGTTAGTCATTTTATGACCTTGCCACAAAACTCCTCAGAGCAGGTGATTAGTCAGCAGCCTTAGGCGACATTCTGAAATTCATTCCAGCCTGATTTCCTGCTGTGGATGCCAACAGAGAGTCAGAATGAATGAGAGTCAACATTCCATCTCCACAGGCCAGTTCAGAACCTACAGGGTACAACCTTACACTGCTCTCATCGATTGAAGCCTAGCACACGTTCCTCACCATAATTAGTGAATTATTAGTGAACCCCCACAGCTGACCTCAGATCAGTAGGATTATAGCAGTTCCAAACAATGCGGATACAAAAGCTACTGGCTATGGGCCTGAGGTGCTGCTTCTCCAGCATGCTCATGGCATGTCTCCTGTCCCCAGCAGCAAACACCCAGCACTGAGGCAGCAGAGCAAACCCCGCCCGTGCTGCTTTACCTCTCAACAGTCGGCACTAAAAATAACAGCAAACAGAAAAACAAACAGTAGGTGAGTGGTTAGGTGAATCTGCCAACTATGAGCTAATGACACCCTGGCAGGAGGGTAACCCACGAATAAAGATAGAACATTACCTCATAAAACACTGAGCAGCCATAACAATAAAAACACCTGCCTCTTCCTGTGTAGGTTTCCCTTATGCTACCAAAACACCTCTGACCCTGTGAAGTACGGACTCCACAAGATCTCTGAAGCTGTGCTGTGGTCTCCGGCACCAAGACGTCAGCAGATCTTTTACCTCCTACAAGCTGGGAGGTGGGTTCTCCAAGGATCAGACTACCATCTTGCGATTGTATTGCTACCTATTGCAACAGCAATATGCAACATATAGAAAACATCTAGTAACAGCGTTAAAGACTGGCCTGTAGGTCTTAACGAAGTGTTTAAAATATATAAATCCAGCACCCTCCGCAATTATTGGCACCCCTGATAAAGATCTGTGTAAAGCCTTCAAATAAATTCTTTTTGTTGTGTGAATAATACATCCGCATAATGAAAAAGGAGACCAATCCAACCTTTAATTTGAGTACATTTTTTTCAGCGGGGAAAAAACATAAATATCTTTTTTTTTTTTTTTTTACATAAAATCATGTGTGCCACAATTACTGACACTCCTACTGTTAATACTTTGCACAACCCACTTTTGCCAGCTGAACAGGGACTGAGATGGCCATGTAAGAAGGTTGATTTTGTGTCTGCTTAATCATTTCTGTGATGATTTGGCCATGTTTTTGGCCATTATCCTGCTGAAAGACCCAATGACAACCCACTTTCAGTGTTCTGGCAAAGGCCACCAGATTTTTATTTAAAATGTCCTGGTAATTCAAAGAGATTTAAAATGTTCCGGTACTTTCCATGAACTCTAACAAGTTTCCCAGGACCATTGGAAGAGAAAAAGGCTCACAGCATCACAGATCCTCCACCGTACTTAACAGTGAGCATGAGGCATACATATTTATCCTTTGTTTCATGCCAGACCCATCTGGAGTGTTTGGTGCCAAAAAGCACAGAGTTACAGTTAAATTCCCAGTAGAATTGAGTAAACTCCCCACATTTACGTTTATGACTGTAAGACAGGGTTTTTTTCTGGCGTGCCTCCCAAACAACGTACTGGCATGTAGATAGCGTCTAATGATTGTTATGGAGATTTAGTGACCCCAAGATGGCACTCTTTGCTACAGTTCTCTAACAGCAAGGTTCAGAGAATGTTTTACCTCCCTGAGCGTCCTCCTCACTGTGCGTGGTGGCAAGATAAACTTGGTTTGTCACAGTTCCAGTTGTTTTAAACGTTTTAATTATTGCTCTGACTGTGGGTATGGACAAGTAGCTATTTTCTTGTAGCCATTTCCTGACTTATGAAGATCAACACACATCTGTCTTACTTGAATGGTACATCCTCTTGTCTTTCCCGTTTTGATGAGTGGCTAAGAGAAATGGGCCTCTCTGTCACATTATATTTATACCCCAGAAACCCAGGAAGTCATGGATTACTAATTAAAAGTTCCTAGACACTCTTATCAACTTAAAAAAAGGAAAATATAAATCTTCACTTACATTCATTTTACAGGAATTGTTAGGGGTGCTAATAATTGTGGCACCAGTGATTTTGTTCAAAAGAATTATTCCTTAACAGTGAATTAAAAGGGTGTGGTAATATGCTAGGGCAATAAAAAAATGAATTTATTTTAAGGCTTTTTAAACATCTGTATTAGGGGTGCCAATAATTGTGGAGGGCGCTGTATGCGTAACTCTTTTTGTACATTTCGACCAAAACGATCTGACGTTGGTCAGGCCGCTCACACCATACAGTAAAATTACACTGTTAGAAGGCTTGCATACTGCAGCCGCTTACCATGTCAGTATTGCAAAGACTAGTATCACAATACCAGTACACAATATATTGTGTAATTCTGTACAAGTAGCATTTCAAGAAGTCATAGGTCCAGTTGACAAAACTGCACAGATTATGATGTAGCTTCAGATCACACACCCATCAGCAGATGCTGCAATATAATTTTTCACCATTTAAAATTGTATATGATTTATGGACCAAAACATGGTCAAAAATTACCTGGAATAAAATTTCATTTAATGAAGATACATGCAAGGAAATAACATTGCTTTCCTTTTACTATGAACTTCCCAACTAGGTGAAATGAAGTTTCTTACAACAGAATGATATGAGAGACTAGCCTCAGTGTTTTCTATCAACATTTCTGTGTGCGCAGGTGGCTGTGGCTAGCCACAACATCGACAAACCAAACTCAGAGTTTAAGGTTCAAAGTACAAAACCTGTGCTTCAGTCTTTCGTCTGGCACCTTGCTTTTGAGTTAATTGAAACAACAGTGCGCTAACCGGACACTAGCGCTCTCTTTTAATCTGTTTCCAGAAACGGAAAACAGAGGGAGCATCAAAGATGAGCTCAGGCATAGCATTCAACACTAGTCTCTTGGATCACTATCAGACAACTCCCAGAAACAAGTTTCATGAAATATGGATCAAGTGAAACACTAGCAGTCTCACCCAGAGAGCTAGAAAACATCCTGTTCTTGAATAGCATTAATTCACCAATGTAATCAAAGGAGAGGCTTCATCGCTGCAGTTCTAAAAATTACACTCACATTCAAGCACAATTTTACTTCCATTTTGCCCCAAAATAAAACAATGGTCTTGCAGAAATGAAGAGAAACTCGTCTTTTGCAGAAGAAAGCATTTCATTTAAAATATCTGAAGGCGAATACCTGCACAACCCTTTCAGTCCACCATTAGATCCACAATGTTCTCTCAAAGATACCCTTTCACTTCTGGACATGTCATGTGATGCTCAGAACGAAGCGAGTCCATGCTCATAGCCCAGAAGGCATAGCTGAATGCTCTCTCTCTCTCATTCCTCCATACTGTCTCGCTTTCTCCCTTATTTATCCAGAAAAAGAAAGAATGAAAAGAAGTGCAGATGTTGAGTCAGACTGTAGGCATGCACGCAATGTGAGACCCAGCAACAGAGAAAATGCACAGCTGATTAATACAGCAGGCAGAGCTCAAGACAGACAAAAACATTCGTTAGGTTGACCATGCAGGTGTCTGGTTGTTTTCATACAGTAGGTTGCGTACTAGTGGTGGGCTGTACAGCAAAAATACTTAAACCCACACAAAACATCTAACGATTTTATAGTGCTACACTGGAAAAATGCTGAGTATGATTTTTTTGATCAATGTCGCATGCATTGCACCACATGTCCAAATTAGCAGCTCCAGTTATGCCTTGCTTGACATCCAGCATCATCAGAATTCAAACCTGTGAACTTCCCACACAGCAATGCCTAGTGAGCCTCTACAAGCACCTTTTTAATTAGATATGCAGATGTTTAAATGCAGTGGAAGTACAGAAAATATATTTACAAAAAAGCTTATTATGACAATTTATAGGGACTGGATAAAACATCACATGCTGATCTCATATCGCCATAACATCCATCTCACCAGGACACCTATAGGCCTACTAAGAAACTCAGCAGGGAAGGTGCTGTATGAAATTTTCTCATGTATTTAGTCAAAAAGACATGAAAGCAACAAGAGTATCAGGTAAAAAAAATGATAAAAAATTATTTTATCCAACAATTTACACATTATACTGCAAAACACAAAATCTGTGTAAATAGACCCGAGTTGCTGTCTTTGTAAAACAAACAAATAACTAAAATGCTCATTGTAAATTGTAACAAAAAAAGAAACAGGGTTAGGTTGTCTAAATTTTACTAAACAACTTCTAACAAGGTCTTCAGATTTCTTTTCTAAAAGCTTAAATTCTTTGAACAAAATATCTGTTCCTAAATAAACATAAATAGTAAACCTGCTTACATCTTTGTAATAAATTATACTAAGACTGACCACAGTGGAGTTGGTCAGTGTTCTTTAAGTACTTACTTTATCCACAATGCTTTTAAAAATACGTACGGTGACGTATTGTGATGAAACTGATCACAAGGATGATAAATATAATCATGTCACCCAGCGTTGAGCAGTGGTTGCAACTCATTTAATTAGTTCATTCATTCATGCACTGGAAAGTGACCAAGAGACTCATTTCCTTTCCTTTATATTTCACTGCTTTTAAGACACATCATCACAGTTATAACACTAAAACATGATCCTATATCTAGCGCTGTAACTGTTCTGAACAGCCTACAAGTCAGAGTACACTTGATGTACACTGTGAGTGTTCTTTTGTGAGAGAGTGCTGCTCTGTGCTCTGCTTCAGACTGTAGTGTCTGTTAAATGAGTCATAGATTCTGATAGAGATTAAATGTGCTTGAGTCCACTCAAAAGCAGGCCACATTTCAGTTGCATGTGGTGTGAAAAATGAATGAAGAAACAGAAGGCAAAACTTTGTGATGAGCTAGGTAAGACAAATAATTGCAATTATGACAGGTAGATGATATATGGGAAACTAATATTTCAGACACAACCACTTTATTGAGCACCCACGAGAGAGAGAGAGCAGTTGGTGGGTGTGCTGAAAGATGCAATGCGTTGTTAATGCAGTGCATCTGGCTGGATCTTCACCTCACATCTGCAACAATTTTGCAAAAGAAGAAATTTTAAAACTAACTGGTTTTGTTCTTTTTTTGAAAACACTTCTGGTTCATGTTTTGCACATCTTGCATGAAATCTAACACAAACAATCTGAGGTTTAAAGTGAACCCAACCGCAACTGAGGACTGAACCGGACTATGAAAATGATGAAAAACTGCTCCCCTAATTCCAATGTACGGTGATTTACACTGTGTGTGTGTGTGTGTGTGTGTGTGTGTGTTATGAATGACTGGTCACCACAAATGGACAGAGGAAAGCATAGCAGTACTAGTTAACATACACAACACGCACACACACCTACACACACATTTACTTTTTAGTAATAAATCACAGTTACTGCTGTAAATCTCTCACTGTCACACATGCTAACCTCTGAAGAAGGGCATGGTGAACGAAGCCTCTGAGTTCTTCGTCTCCACCTGTCTCCCCTGTCCTGGAGACCTCCTCCGCTTCCACCGCATCGCCGCACACGTACAAGAAAACACACACAAACACTCTCACACGTACAAATGCTCATACACCAACAAACAGCGGCTGTTGACTCTTCGTGTTGCCGGAGGTGTAGCAGGTAGAGTTGTCAGTCCCACAGCCACTCCGCAGCCTAACAGAGTTTACAGTCAGTCAGAAAGAGAGAGAGAGACGCTACTGCTGCATGCATCTCTCTCCATCCCTCTCTCTCTCTCTCACTCTCTTTCTCTCTCTCTCATCAGCTCTGCACCTCTCCATACACACTGCAGCGAATTCTGCAGCGTCAGCGCCACACCACAGCTCTCCCTCACAAACGTACAATCACACACTTGTAAAGGGCGCGACTCCATGCAATAGCAGATAAACCAATCAGTGCATACATTCTCCCAGCATATGCAATCCAGCATAACGCTGCTTCTCATAAAGCAGTGTATTAGATTACGGTTTCTGCCGGCACAATCAGCACAAGCTAACACAATAAAAGCTTGAATCAGTTCACTTATACAAATGCACACACTTTGTATATTCGTCACGTTCATGCAGTGACAGTCCAAAAAGCTGTTCTTCTCAACTCTTTCTATTGCAGTTGAGTTTATATGAGCATTTGGTTCTTCTGAACAGATCAGCAATTGAGCAATTGGTTCTTCTGAGCAACTGATCACCTACAATTACAATCCTGTATATTTAGATCATTGTTTTAAGTTATGTCTGGTGAAAAATCAGAGATAATTACTCTATGTTTTGTACATTTAACTGCCAAGATTCACCACTATGTACTTGTACAGTATGGGTAGTTAAACCACTAAAACTAAGGTCTGATTTATATATACACCAATCAGCCAAAATATTAAAACCCACTGACAGGTGAACTGAACAACACCGATCGTCTCGTTACAGTGGTACCAGTAGGCAACAAGTGAACAGTTCTTAATGTGTTGGAAGTAGGAACAATGGGTGAGCGCAAAGATCCAAGCAACTTTGACAAGGGCCAAAATGTGAGGGAAAGGTCTTGGGCGGTGTTCCCAGGATGCTGTGGTTAAGGAAGGACAACCAGGGAACTAGTCACAGGGTCTTAGGCGCCCAAGGTTCACTGATGCATGTGGAGAGCGAAGACTAAGCCGAAGAAGAGCTACTCTAGCACAACTTGTTGAAAGGGTAATGCTGACTTTAATAGAAAGGTGTCAGAACACAGTGCATCACTGTCCAAAGTCAAAAGCATCTATAATGAGCATGTGACCACCAGTACTGGACCAACAATGAATTGAAGGACATGGCCTGGTTTGTTGAATCACAATTTTGTTTACATCACGTGGACAGCAGGGTGCGTGGACATTGATTACCAGGGGAAGAGATAACACCAGGATGCTCGATAAAAGGAGGGTAAGTTGGTGGAGGCAGTGTGATGCTCGGGGCAATGTTCTGCTGGGGAATCTTAGATCCTGCTATTCACGTGGATGTTACTTTGACAAGATTCGCCAACCTGAACAGGACAAGTACACCCATTCATAGCAACAGGATTCCTTAAGGGCAGAGGCCTCTTTCAGCAGGATAATGCACCCTGCCACACTGCAAGAATTGTTTAGAAAGAGTTCAAGGTGTTGACTTGGCCTCCAAATTCCCCAGATCTCAACTTGTTCTATAGGTTGTGTTGGGAAAAACTAGTCCGATTTATAGAGGCCCAACTTTAAAATGTACAGGACTTAAAAGACCTGCTGCCATCGTCCTGGTGCCAGATACCACAGCACACCTAGATATTGCCTAATTTTAAGATGATACTGACCTAGGTATTGACTTTTTTTTTTTCTCATTTGCCAAAATATCACTGTTTGCAGTAAAAAAAAATGTAGTTTGTTTTCCAAAACAGAGACAAGAGGTTTCGATAGTGATAATTTGTGATACGGTTATCAAAATGATGAACTAAATTGTGTTATGTGTGGACTTTCATTTTTCTCCCTCTGCTGCCTGCATCTGTGTTGTGGTCACAAACACTCAGGGGGCTGGAAATTAGTGGTGAGGGGAGCCTTTTAACAGGGAACATGTTTACAGGGCACCCACAGTGAGCATCTCTGAGCTTAGGATCTGTATCCAGAGATACGGAATCAAAAACAAAACACTAAAGAATCAAAGACCAAAGGCTGTGCAGTGGCACTGTTGTGCAATGTGTCTCTAAAGTGTTTACCAACAGGGCCAGCAGGAAAGAAGCACTGTGTGTGTGTGTGTGTGTGTGTGTGTGTGTGTGTGTGTGAGCGCCAGAACAAAAGGGTGGGGCTGGAGACCTGGGGTGCGCTAGAGCGCATGGGTGCCTTCACACATACGGTCTCCATCATGCGAGCAGAATTAAAACTCAGTGTGAGCTTTAGAACCGGCACCGTGTGTTCTCTTAGTGCCCACTCACACCTCACTTCCTGTGCTGAGCAAATGAAAATTGCCAGCATTTCACAGCACTGTAACTGCAGTCCTTCTTTATTAGACGGGATAACAATCCCTAAGATAAAAGAGACTCCAATCATTTTACTTACAATGTTGTACCGATCACTGTCCGGTGGCAAATACTGTGTAAGTGAAATTCAAGAGGCTACCTTGAGCATCGTGCTATATTTGGCTGTATTTTAAAAGACTGCCATTTTTGCGATCATTTCTGTGGGCAGTTGCAAAAGGTTTGGCACCTCTGATCTCTCAGCATTATCTAAGCTTGTTTTCATAAAGCACAGTTCACCTGAAACTGGTTTTTTTTTTGTTTTTTTTTTAGAATTACACATAAGTAACTTGATGCATGTCTGAAACCAGACTTTTATTTATTACTTCAGGGGTCAAGCCACTTACATGCCACTCAAAAAGCAGAACTGGGCCATTTTGAATGTACAGAAACTAAAAGCTGGCATATTTAATGAAAGATAAGAATACCCAAGCATGCTCTTGATTCCTCAACTTTTCTTTGCTTTCCTGCTCCTTCAAACCCTTTCCTCTTCTCTCTTCTCCACTCTGCTGGGTCCCCAACCATCTGGAAATCATTCCCCATCTATTACGGCACTGTTTGTTGATCTTGACAAGCAGCCATTCTTCAATTAAAGATACATTCCTTTCCCTGTTAATGGTATATTGATAAAACACACCCTGCATGAGCCACAGATCTAGACAAACTGTAAATTAATCTGTCCAGACAGTGCACCATAACTCAAACATCTTCACTAGAAGAGTAACTTCAGCTCTGTCGGGGCTGGCCGAGCGACCTGTCAACAGAAAAAGCAACAGGCTTGTTTTCTCAGAGAAAGTTTTAGTCCAGAGGTTATGCAGAGGAGGTGTCAGAGAAGGAGGGGTTCATCACAGGGGGGTGCTCATAAGATCACTATCTGAAAAAACAAGGACTGTTGATGTGTCCGTTACTTCCATAGTAACAGGGTCTGCATTTTAGCATTTAATAGTGTCAAGGATTCCTTGAAATTAGATTAATTTTACTTTTCACTGTTTCTGTTTTTGGAACACACTCACTAGAGCGTTCATTTTATGCACTGATTCTACTGTCCCACTCACCATAGAGGCGGTACGGATCTGGTACCAGGTATCTGTATCAGCCAATATCAGGTAGGAATGCTGGTTTTGATATTGGAAGAAAAAAGAATGAATCCAGTCCAATCCTGAACAAATCTAGCCTGAAACACCACAAAAAGTGAAAGAATATCTCATTTTAAAGTAGTTTTTAAGGCAAAATATTGGATCTGTTTTGGTCAATTCCCATGGTTTTAATTTTGGCGTTGTAAGCTGTGAGTAATATTTCGCCAAATGTTACTCACTGTCAACATAAAACTTCTAACTAGAGGCACCGATTATGAATTGGCAGATACAGTAATACAGTTTAATTGCTATTTAACTGACGTTCATTCTTTGTGGGCTAAACAAACGCTGGCCGGCTGGCCTAACACATGCATGGAACACACACTATCTGGAAATATTTCCAGCGATGAATTTCTATGCATGAGTGTGTATGCAATTTAATCACACAATAAACTGACTGAAATAAAAACAAATCAGCAGATTGTGGATCTGGTGTCAGGACTGAGTTTCTCACTCTGGATGATTCCCGCCTGTGCACTCTAAAATACATTTCAGCTACAGTCGGTGCTCAGGCCAGCACCTTAAAAGTGAGCAGATCAGAGTGGAGAATAGAGGAGGACTCCACATTTCTTACACTGCTGAAGCGGACGAGCTGATCTCTCCCTGGCATTCAGTGAATCAGCTTTGGTTTCTCCAGCCAGATAGATTACTGACCATCTGATACCGCCTCACTGCTTCTGTGTTTATACCGCCACATTTCACATTCGCTGGTCTATGGGTCAGTCACTGGTAATGCCTTCAGCACTCAGCTACCAAATATGTTTCCGGATTGGTGTTGAAACTCAAGTTATTAAGCAGCCTGCTATGCACTGCAGACACTTCCACAGCTTGTGTAGGGTTTCAATGGAGCCAAAAGCCATTTTCGTAGAGGCTTAAACCAGGCTATTATCCATCTGTAAAGAACTGATGTACATTTGTAGTATTAATCTACCGAGTTATTTACATACAGCTATATAACTGATATTTGGTGGCTGTTGTCTTTGTAGTCTGTGTGTAAGTGCTGTAACTGCTGTAACGGGACCTTTAGCTCATGACATGACTACTAAAGTGTTGCACTGTTGTTAAAACAATAAAATACTGGAGAAATTGTTGCTCATAAATTATTGTAGTTCATTAAACTGGGCTCAATTCTCCAAGACCGCTGTGTCGCAGTAAACCACATTTAGACAAGTATTACTTACATCATTTTTGATGGTTATCATGGCAATATAGTTTTATAACATCGTGGGCTCCAAACTACCCAGCCATATGTTCATATAAACGTGTTTTTTTTGTAGCAAAAGTCGGTATGTCAGACAACTTTTGGATTTCAGATGGTCACAAATGAAAGACAAACTATGGCACATTTTGCTTATAGTCATCAAATAAAGACTCTAAATAATGAGCTCCCAGTTTATTGCTACGCAGCTAATAGGGCATTGAAAGAAATCACTGGAGGAAATGATGATAAATTTGCCACGGAGTTTTAAGAACATGAGCAGCACAGCTCCGTGCCGGTAGCGCAACAAACAGTAAATCGTTGCCATACGGCCAAACAACTCCTTATATGGAAGTTCCCTCAGTTTGTGTTGAGGTGTCAAACATCATGCTGAGCTTTGTTTGGTGTTCCTGTGTCACACAGAACCAAAGTTATTGTAATTTAGAAGCATGTAATAATAATAAACGCTACTAGGGGTTTTAAAATGGCATCACATGCAAATGCCCATAAAGAACAAAAAATGCCCAAATTTCTTTTATTTTAGCTCTTAGAAACTAACAGAAAAAACAGAAGAACTTCCAGGATGGTTTCTGCCCACAAGTGGGTGGGGCGGCCCAAAGAGCGGCCAGGGGCGGCGTGCCGAGCCAGAGCGCAGCAAACGGCAAGCATGTAGGAGAGCAAACACCTGTTTTAGACTGTTTTAATTTGTTGAAATCAGATTTTACTAACGCACTCTGAGTTCTAAGGGCTACTGATAATAAATGTACAAAACCAAGTTGTGTGTTACAATTTCTCATTAGGTTAAATGGGACTTTTGCCCATTCTGTAAAGCTGCAACAAAGGAACATGTTTGTGGACAAAGCACATCTATTACCGACGTAGTAACAAAGATGTCAGAGTTCAAATCTGAGTACAGAGATTTACCACATGGCCATGAGGAACGACCAGCATAAATGGAAGAAATCAGGCATTTTTGTTTCCACAGACGCATGCCTCTTCCAAACAAGGATCAGCTGGGAGATCCTGTAAGTGTGTGAACCCTGGTGTGAAGAGTGCGTGTCGTGGTTTAAAGGAAGCGGAATTCCATGCTCTGTGACGATAGGAATCTCAGAGGAGCGGATCAAGTAAACAAAGAGCGTGATCCACAGCGTGTGTGTGTGAGAGAGAGAGTCTGTCTTTTCCACAGCCCTGTCAAAATATGGTGAAGGAAGGGAACAGAACAGTATTTGGTGAATTAATGGAAAAGCTGATAAAGGTCCTACCACATTTCTGTAAAGAATCCTTCACTTTTCAACACGTAGAACTGATGGATGACGATACACACACGATAACGGCGACAGCAATCTCAGCACCATAGATCACACATAAGAGCGACTGCAATGCCAAAACTATAATGCCCAACCAGTATTAAAGGTTTGCAAACACTTTACTGTCCTTTGGAACTTTCCAAGTAAAGACTGATTTCATTATTACCTTTCATCTATTCACTCACAGAGGCTGTGTCAGCCTGAAACCATTCAGTGCAAAAGAAGTCTTTTGCCAAAAGAAAAAAAACAATCATTCGATCATTTTCCTGTCCGAACTATTATCAAAAGCACATATTCAAGCTCTTGTGCTCTGAACACGGTTTATGAGGCCGAAAGGTTTTATTGTTGGCATCTAGGCCTGTTACAATATTACATAATCACCTGATCTCAATTATTTTAGCTGATCACAATTACGTTCCACAGCTGTTAGCTTTCACAATCATCTGTTCATGCAACAAAGAGAATGTGTTTTCTTCAGCTAGGCATATGAAGGCATATACATGTATACAAAGGAAAGCAGAACATATGAATGGAGCAGTCTTGTTACATAAGCTTGCATTAAAGTTAAGACAATTACTGTTTAAGAGATAAAACATTTTGTTCCAGCAAGGACCATATGGATTTCTTCTCCATTGTTGCACTGCTGTGTCAGAATGGGAGTGAATACAGTGCAGTAGAAAGACACATGGAGTGTGTCATCAGCCCCAGAGCCAGACGCTCTGCAGCCAAGAGAATCTGCGCCACTGGCCAGAGCCCCGGCAGGACACAAGAACAGGAAAGAAAAATGCTGTACTGCACATGTTCGACATAAAACACACACACGCACTTGTTTTTAGACAAAGTTAGGACATGACGGCATACTTTTGTTCCATACGCATTATATATGTTAGACAAGTACCTATATGTAACAATAATATTCTAATCCTAAACCTAAGCCTAATCCTAACCTTAGGAACTGAAAAGACAGTTTATATCTTTTCAGTTATAAACAATGAAACACTGAGCTTTTGTTGAAAAGAAAGAAGAAGAAAAAAACCACTCTGGTTTTCTACATAGTTTGAACACTTTTGTCCGGAAAGTGGATAAAAACAAACACACCCACACATACACTTGGGCGATCACACTCCCGTCTGTAAAAACTTTCATGGCGGGGCTTATTCAAGCACAACACCACTTATTTTCCTAATGCAGCCTGCAGATTGACACACGTTTCGTTATGAAACTTTTCCCTGAGGCGCAATGACTTCATAATCAACATTAATGCAGTTACTGCCTCAGTCAACATGCAGCCACGCAAATCCCACGACAAACCACCAGACACGGCTTTCCCTCGAGAAAGAGACAGAAAGAGAGAGAGAGATAGAGAGAGAGAAGAGAGAGGGAGAGAGGAATATAGAGAGAGAAAGTAAGAGAGAGTGAGAGATTAGTATGTGCGAGAGAGAGAGAGAGAGAGAGAGAGAGAGAGAGAGAATTGATGTTATTGACTCTGCTGGCAACAAATATATAATCAACCAAACCTCTCAGCATGTTTGTACTTTCTGTATTTAAAGAAATAGTCCTGACCACTAATTCTAAAAGAACTAGAAAGAAATTCAGAAACTTCAGGAAGCAAATTTGTTCAAACACTGAGAGAATACAAAAAAAAAAAAAAAAAAAAAACGTAGCCATTATTTTCATATCTAAAGAAACTAGAAACATCCATTGAGCAAAATCCATTGTGAAAGCAGTGAACAAACTCTACAAAATCAGGCCACAGAAAATCCAAATATCTGGAAAAATTACTTTGAGAAATTACATGGCTAATTACACCTGAACAGCCTCAACACACAGCAACAAAACTAAAAAAAAACTGAAAATGCTTGAATTAGCTAACAAAGTCATAACCCACTTAATTAGCAAATCTCACAAGAAGAATTAAACAGCCTAATTAAAAAGCTGCACTCCAGAAAAGCCCAGAGCCCTGACAGCATCAGGACAGAGATGCTGAAATGCAGAAGCCCTAATCACAGCAGGCTGTGCTCAGACTGTGCTCCGATCCGGCTGCTTTCCTGAGACCTGCTGCTGGGGGCTTTTTTCTCCAATCTACAAGAGTGGAGACGAGCTGGAACCCAAAAACTACCGAGGAATCTGTGTGAGCAGTAACACAGGGAGTCCGGGCTCTCCCTACTGACCACAGTGTCTTGAGGAAAGGACAAGTTGCCTTCCTGCCAAATCTCCAAATCTCCAAATTTACACACTACTGTCCATATTTACACCCCCCAGACACATCAGCCAAATAAATAAAACGTGTTTGCATGCTTCATAGATTCTTTAAAAGCATGTGATTCTATTTGGCAAGGTTTATATTATTAAATTCCCCAAAATGCTGCAGGGGGTAAAGTCTACGTCCTGGTCTCTTCCTTAGGGGTGCGATGTTAGATGGGGATGCAGCTCATGCCCTACTCTATTTCATATTTCAATCAATGATTAATTAACTAATCAAATAATGTTATTGGAGCAATCTGTGACCCTTGGCCTAGCACTAAATAAAACAAAAGTTAAGTTCCTCCTGTATGTGCGTGTCCTTGGATCTGTTAGAGAAGTACTATCAGACCCAGGCCCTGGCAGTAAACCCAAATAAATGTAAAGTCATGATCTTCCCAAAGAAAGTCATCTAAATCACATATTTTCCTGAAACTACCTGAAACCAATCTTTAGTGTCTCAGCAGGCTTTGGTCTGGTAGTGAATTCAGTGAAGGAAAAGGTCAGCAGGGTCTTTAGTTCAATAAAGAAAAAATCCTCAGGTTTAAAATTCCAATTAGAAACTGGTCCTTTAGAGCAGAGGTCTCCAACCAGCGGGCTGCGCACTGTGTCGGTCCATGAGTCATCTGGTACCGGGCCACACAGAAAGTCAGAATAAAAAATCTTTTATTGATTATCCGAAAGATCTTTTATTTTTTATTTACGGTACATCAAAAATGTTGCCCACAAGCTAGCAGAAAGGAGTGAAAAACAAATGTCTTTGGGGAGCTTCTTCGTATTTTTACACACTTTGTTGTTAGTTGTATCTATACCGGTCCGCGAAAATACCGTTTTACATGAAACCGGTCCGTGGCACAAAAAAGGTTGGGGGCCGCTGCTTTAGAGTATATACTCATCCACTGTGCTGTATGGTAGTGAAGTTTGGGTTACACTCACATACAAATGCAGAATTAGGCAGAATTCCACTCACCATAGCCATTAAAAACAGGGCTTTTTTTTTTTTTTTAAAGCATCCCAAATTCCCAAACAACTTCAGGCACTCTAATCCCAGGAGCTGAACCCTGAGAAGAATCCTCTTTGTCAGCTGGTACAGAAACTGACCATCACACTAAACTCCAACAACTCCAACTCTCTGACCAGCACTGCTTCCCAAACAGAGTCAGACTTAAAATTAAAACACAGCAGAACTGCTGACCTGGAACACTGAAAAAAACAAACACACAAAACAAACTGCATTATTTACTGGGACTAAAACAAGAGTGTAAACTGGACAAATCTTATTACTGTCCGAGACATGAAGCAGAGACAGATACAGCCTGGCCATTGAGACAGGCCGCTTTAGAAAGTCCTGACTACTGAGAGAAGAACAAATGTGAGGTCACTGGAGGACACGGGAGGATGAGAAAGTGGTGAACTTCCTGCTAAACTGCCGCAAATATCAAACTATTAAAACTAATTTGAACTTAAATTTAATTTTAATGCATTTTAATTCATTCAGACAGCATGTCAGCAGTTTGAGAAGAGGAGGGAGATGGTGGGAGAAGAGGAGAAACAGCATTTATACAGAAAGAGGGGCCATCAGCATCCAGATGTGTGCATGTGCGTCATACACTCTGGGACAGTGAGTTAACACCAAATCATGACACACACACACACACACACACTTAATTTTAGATTAGGTTCAGGCTTGTTTTAACAATATGTATTCGATTATTATTCTTCACTTTTCTAAATGTACACTTTTCTATTTTCTATTTTATACATCTTGTATTGTTAGCGTTCCCTTTTCTCTGTAACTATGATCACATACACAAGTAGGCTATATTTTATTACTAACATTCACTTATGGAAGCAAGAGAAAGAAAGAGGAAGAGTATTTTGGAGAGAAAAGGAGAGAGTGAGAATAGGAGGAAAGAGAGAGTGAGGCAGAGAAAGAGTGTGTGTGAAAGAAAGAGGAAGAACGTGAGCAAGAGAAAGAAAGAGTGTGTGTGACAGAAAGAGAGAGAAAGTGAGCAAAAGAAAGCAAACCAGAGGGTGTGAAAGAAAAAGAGAGAACACAAGAGAAAGAGAGAGAAGGAGAGAAGAAAAGAGAGCGAGAGCAAGAGAGAGAGAGCACTAGTTAGTGGAGCCTTGGACCTGTTGCGCAACTGTTGCTTTTCATTTCAGTTGACAAATTGATTCCTTTTGTGTTTGCTGTTTCATCTCTGGCATGGACAAAAGGGGCGAAGCAGAGTCCAAAATGAAAGTGCAAGAGGGTGGTTAGTGTACATTAACCTCCAGTGGAGACGTTCCTCTGCACGTGATGCCTCGGATATCTCTTTAAGACAAAAAGGTTGATGTGGCTTTCTTCTGGCCCATAACAGCTGGAATGTCGCCACGACAACCAGAGGCTGAGCCAAGAGAGCAACAGAGGAGAAAAATAACATGATCTGAATTACAGAAAAAAAAAAAAAAAACGTTTTGCAGCACACAAGAGTGGACTTGGGCACACAGCCAAGGCAGGAAGTTGTTAATAGTTTCTTCTCCATTTCACCTGAATTTATCTTTCCCGCTAGAACGATTTCCCTCTCTCCGTTCAGACGCAGCCTACTTTCTCTCTCTCTCTCTCTCTCACTCCCTCTCACTATCTCTCCTACTCACCCTGACTCTCGTATTCTACTCTTCACTCACTCCCTCAACTTCACTTAGCTTGTTCTCTCTCTTTCTTCCTCTCCTTCTCATTACGAGTGCACTTTATCTTTCTGACTAAAAAAAAAAAAAAAAGACACACTGGCTCACCTCAGCCAGAAGAAAGCTATAGCTGCGTGTCTGTCTTCAGGGCAGGCTCCTGTCACAATTCATCTTAAGACCCATTACTCCATTCGTTATTAATCCCAAGGCCGGACTCTCTATACGCATGAAGGAGCTATAGATAAAGACCCTCGAGTGAAAAAGTAAATCTGTATGTTTCAAGCACCATATACACTATTGGAAGAAATTTCGCAGGAGATGAATGGTAAAGCCTTGGCTTCAGTCCACACAAGGGCATGGAAAACATTGAGGAGTGTCGATCACAGTGATATGCCTTAAATAAGAGCTGAGAACAGACAGAAAAAGGAGGATGTGCTCACGTCAGAGTGTGTGGGAAAGTTCAAGCAGTATTTATGGAGGTCATGAAGAATACAGCCCTTGAGCCTTGATCCATGATATCTGTCTATACAGGTATACTTTCACACACACACACACACACACACACACACACACACACACACACACACACCATCATGTAACCAGACTTCAACCCGTCAATCAACACATAAACTCCAGAGCAAATTGTAAGTGTAACTATTTTAAGCAAATTGTAAGTGTAACACGAAGTGAAGTAGCGGGCAGCCAGGAACACAACGCCCGGGAAACAGTGTGTGGGGACTGTACCTTGCTCAAGGGTACCTCAGTGGTGCCGCTGGCTGTCCTGGGATTCAAACCCACGACCTTCCAATCACAGGGGTAACTCCCTAACCACCAGGCCACTAGTCTGGTTGACCTCAATGAACCATTAATCTGATTTTTAATTAGTTACTGCTACTCCCTCTCCACAGAAACCAGTAGTCTATAATGCAGGCCCTGTTCCATTGTTTCGTTTGATCTTGCATACGTTTAATGAATGTAGTGATGTCTGATCGGTTGTTCAAATAAGGCCCTGTACTATGTGCTGATATCTAACTGGCTACACATGTTAACGGTCTATTAACGGGCTATTAACGGTCTATTACCAATACATTTCTTACAGGGCCCATAATCACGGAAAACTACATTCTACATTCCTTTTTTTTTTTAAATAAAATAGTTCAGTGCAGTATGTAAAGAATCCATTCCCGAGTCTGTACAGTCCTTATATGGCAACTAAGCAGCAAATACCGCCTGTTTGGAATTCACTGATTCTGTGATGTCATGGGAAACAACACATTTACATATACACCAATACAGCCTAGAGCAGTTTAACACTGCCCTTTCACACTATACAGAGTGTTTCAGCCTGAACTGCTTCTTGAATGCACAATACAGTGCAGTTGATCAGGACAGAGGTCATTTACTAATAAAGAAACTGAACAACATGTTTAATTCTAACAGACAAAGGGAGATTTGAAAATGGTCATGTTTAAACGATTTGAGCGGTTATGGCATATAAAACTGCACAAACATCACAACTTCGGGAAAAGAAATAGACAAAAGGCTAAAAAAGGATACGGCTTTAATGATGACAGGTATTCGAGTAGAATGTATGCACTAGAGAATTTATGTAAATGCGCTGTAATTTTACAGCTTCATTTTTCCTTACTATATAGTCTGTCCTTCTAAACATGCGTATGTTTGAATCATTCCACTGACTCACGAACAGAGACTCAGAGCATATAGCCCAATTTAAAATTGCTGATTGCCAAACATGCCATTTCCCAGTGTGGTTGGGTTTTAACCAACCAACCATTTAACAAACACTTAAACCCCTGTTCGAATCCCTTGATTTTTTTCCTCAATCCTGCCCTATATTCCTCTGATTCAAAACAAGCAAACAAAACACATAATAAGTGTCGCTCTAAGCAAGGCTGATTCAACGCTCGGCTGCAAAAATAAGGAGTGTGTCAAGCTGAGAATGAAGGTGGAGTGACATGCTGAGTGGATTAGGAAGTAAACAGGTAGTGATTCAACCCTTTCTGAGAGTCGGGCCACTCCTGGGCCCCAGCTATTTCTCCTTCTACAAGTATGCTACCCTGGGATGTTGAGGCAGACTACATGTATATGCAGTTGGAGGCACTTTCTCAGCCAGTCCAGTGTAGTGTGTTATTCAGAGTCTAGTCAATAAAGCCTCATCACTATATATTTAGGCCTGTCATTTCTTCATAACTGTCTATAATGTCTCCTTAACCATATCTCCACATCCGTTTCTGCACGGCATTATACTATGACAAAAATCGCTTTAAATAGAGAAAATATAACGAATGTTATGCTGACTACCACTTCAGCACATGTCCTGCATATATCTCAACTTCAAGTATGCAGAAAGAGTTCGCTGGAACACCTGATCCAGAGTCTGCTGCGTTCAAGTTGACCTCCTGTCCTCATCAGCCTCATCAGTGGCAGACAGTCTCCTGAGGGATCTGAACTTCACTGCGAAGGAAGAGGCGGCGCTGCCAAAGAATTTGTGGCCTATCGGCATCTGCTTCCGGCATCTTGAACTTGTCAGAGTACGGCAATTACTGACCAATTAGCCAAAACAAATGCAGTTGCGTTGCATTTCAGTAAGCCATATAGGTTTAACCTACCGTTTGTTCTCAGGGTTGTTGAACAGGCTCGATAAGAACAGAAACACAGTGAACATGGATGGTGCCACACAATCAGTTGTGGTGGATTATGGGTGAACTTGAGCAGAAGTTTCCTCTGTTAAGACAAAGGAAGTGCATAGAGGAAATATTCTGCTCTTCTTCAGCTTAGCAACACTGAGTAGCGTAGGAGGCGTGAGAGGGAGTGCATGCCAAAAGTGTGGAACAGAAGAATAAGGGGGGGAATGTGTGGTTTATGATGGGTAATTTGACAGACGAACGTGATGGAGATGAATAAGCAGTGGGGAGTGTCCCGAGTAGTTTGTTTGCTGTTAATTAAGGACTGACAAGAGGTCTATTCAGTCTGAAATCTGGAGTGCTGTCAAACGGCCCCACTAGCCACACTGATTTCTCTTGTTTATGCGAGTGAATCTCTTGCTTGTACTGGACTCTGTAGCTGGCCTGTGTTTAAAATCTTTTGTGGATACATAATGCAGGCCTGTGGCATTTCTCTAGCACGGACCTTAGTTATTTTGGAAGTCCTAATAGTGACTCTTGGCAGCGGCCCAGCAAAAAGATGCAAACAGACAATGCTTGATTTTCATTAACATCACACCAGGACTTGGCTCGCACATCTATTATGGCATTACTCACCTCTCCACAACACATCATTACTAATGTGAGCAATAAATACCCAAGAAAATACCAAGAGAGTAAGTGAGGTTATTGCACCCATCTAAAAAGAGAAAGAATCTTCCGACCACGTGTTTACTGTAGACGGGTAATGTGTAATTCAACTCCAACCAGCAAATGGAAAGTGACAGTAGTATAAAATAAGGTGAACCTAAGCACTGAAGGCCATCAGGTAAATGAGCAATAGAGAACGTACGGAGCACATATTTAGGGGTGGGTGATATAGTAAAAACATATCACAAAAATATACCTACAATATACTTAGAATACATGAATAATTATACATGATATTTAGCAGAGGTTTGGTAAGTATGAACAGATAAAGAGAACTATCTGGGGCCACACTTACAAATACTATCCAAAACAATGAATACAATAAGTTTAATACAGGGTGCTAAACTAAATACAGCTAAATAAGACTAATTATGCCCTCTTTGTAATGATGAATGCACATGACAAGCATATTGTGACTTAGTGTGATGTATTATTTGTCACAATAATTGTACATTTTATTAGCCTGCCCTACACAATGTATGAGAATAGGGGGCACGTATGTTACTGGGGACAATATGACAAAAATAGAAGGTCACAATACAAAACTTATTCTCGATACACAATATGAATCATGGTACTTTTTAAGTCTAGTAAGACAGATAAAGAGGATCTAAACAGGACTAATGATGCTTGACAGCTGGTCAGTGGTCTTTAAGTCCTGGCAACGTCCGCAGTACACTCAGAAAAGACTATTACTATTACACAACTGTTTATTATGACAACCAGAAATAAATCATCCTATTGTCCAACCCATTACTGTCAAAGCATGTATGTATTCCAATTATAAACGAAAAAAAGGTTTTGTGCTGTAATTAGTGACATTAATTCGTTCTGTTCATTAAGCGAAATTAAACAAACATCAGCTGAAGGTGAAATAGAGTTTTGTGAAGTGAGCCCCCACCTGATGGCCCATACCTGAACCCCCTCTTTATAAACTTACAAACCACACGCAAGAAGACAACTGATAATGCACCAGAACACTATAAGCTACTAAAGCCGATCACTTTTTAACCATCTGCTGGAAAACAACTGGACTCAAAAGTGAAGAGGGACCCGAGAAGAGAGCAGAGTGGTCTGTAAAGTGAAGGCACGAACGGGGTCTTACTTTTTGGAGGGGGTTTGCTCGCGAGCACTGAGATGTGCCTCTGCAGCCCCAGAACTTTACTCTCCAGCGTCCCGGAGCGATGACAAATGGAGACGAGCTCTCCCTCCAGCTCCTCCAGGATGCTGACCGAGAGCCTGGACAGATCCGCCAGCTGCCGGAGCACGGAGCAGAGAGTGAACCCGCACACGTCCGCCAGGTCCGCGAGGATAGCGCCCCGAGCCCTCGCCGCACTTTTGCACACATCTTTGGGCGCAATGGCGCGCTTGCAAAACGGCATCTCCTCTCCTTCCCTCTCTTTCCAGCCCTCTCCTTCTCTCCAGAGCCGAGAAGTGGGGCTTGTGCGTGCTTTTTCCTCTCCCTGCGATGAACTCCTCCGGTTGGAGACGCTGAGAGGTGCGACTGGAGTGGAGGCAGTTTCAGTGCAGTGCGGCTGAGTGTCCACGGGCCGGCGCTCTACTACACTACCACACCACAGCACTACAGCCTCCGTCGTCCAGCATCTCTAACCAGAGAGCTTTCAGAAGAACTTCAGCCCGCAGCAAGCACGTCAATATAGAGTCTCAATTTTGGCTCTAGATCCCAGTTAAACCACATTACGCACGCATGCGCGTCTCTGGAGTGATGGCCTAAAGTGGGCACAATATGGGACCTAAAACCACACTCAAGTCAATGTGGGCTTAATTTAGTGACATCACGATCTCGGGAAGATGCTCAAAAGTGAAACTGCACCAATTTGAAACACTTTCTGGATGGTTAAACTGCTCACAAAGCCGTTCAAAGTGGTTTGCTGTGAATATGGTCCATTTTGAAGAAACAGAACTAACCAATAGTAGTGAAATATCGTAATTCCAAAGCCTTTAATATCTCTAAAAGCTACCTTACAGAAATTATTTTATAAAATGCTTCAGAAAACGTCGCCTGATGTCTAAGACGTTGTTTAATATTTGTTTTCAGATACAGTTTGGACCTAAACCTCTTTAAATTGGGCTATATGATTGGCGTTGTAAGCCACAATAGTGCCAAACGATTTTTTTCCCCATTCAGTCTCCATCAATCAACATTACATACAAAACTCAGAAGAAACATGTAGGTCCATTGGTCATTTTAGGTAGTAAATAAAATAGCTATAGTTGCACTCTAGCAATCACAACCCCAAATTCCAATCACCACAATTGCAAATATCGTAAAGGATGTCCGAGCTAGTCTCTACAATACAGCACTTTACCTCAAACCTGTCTGAATTCATTGCTGACTACATCCCAACAACTGAATCGTTAATAATGTTGAAAAAACTGGAGTTTCCCTTTAACTAGCCTACCAAAACCAAGCCTGAGTGGAAAAAGTCAGGCCTACCTTATATACAAGTAGTTTTCTAGCACATCTGGCATATATCAGCACAAGAACCAAAGATCTAATCTTTTTCTTGTTATGAGCACCAAAAAATAACCACAAAAAGAGATCACGACAAAAATGGAGGGAAAACTAGACCTCTTTCCTCACACGCATAAAGTGTAACACAGCTCAATATGTAACTAGGCAGCATCCATACATCTGTCTTTAGGGAAAGGTGTGCCATTTGCCAGTCTTTTGTGGAGCCGTTGCACTTGACAGAAAGGTGTAGGACATAACTTCTTTGTGATGAACAAAACCAGCTGTGAAATTGAAACTAGTTCGTAGAAGTGCAGTCTCAGCTGACATCTCAATAGTAGGTCAGAGGACTGTGAGCACACGGTTTGGCCTCTAGCTGAAGACCGAGCCTGGGAGCGATGCGTTTTAACAGCTGCACTTGGAGACTGTAAAGCAAAAATTCCAACATTGGAAAAAACGCAGCCAGGTTCCGAAATGAAAAAAAAGCCCTCCTTCCTCCACATGTTCGCCCCTCCCAAAGCCCACATCTGGTGCATGTGTGCACCCCCACCCTAAAGCAGAACTTGGCTCACCTAGATGTTTTGTTCATCCAGTCTTGTGTCCCAGAATTAGAGTGAGGAAGGGCAGGTAGAGAAACTGCACGTCATCCTAATCTTATCAAATATGCATCCACGGCTTTATGTAAGTCTTGTCACAAGCGGTGGAACTGATTAGAAACATCTGGAGGCCCTGCTATGCTGCTGGAGAACCATGACTGTCTGCATTGTTCCAGGTCTCCCAGCCCCACCCCACACACACACAGCCCAAACCTACGAGCAGAAACGCTCCTGAAGGACCTTTCCTTCCTTCAGCTCAACACTCCTCCTCCGCGCCCTCTTCTTTCATTGAAACTTTTCTTCTCATCTGGTCTTCTAACGTTTTTCTTCTTCACTCTGTTTCTGTGCTCACGCCTATCTGCCAAATGTGATTCTGAAGCCAAAGAGCTCTTGTGTAATCAGATCAAAGTGGTGTTTTTTTCTTCTTCTTCTGCACAGGGAAGGGATGTAAAGTGAGGCAGAAACAGTGCCAGAGCCTGGCAAGCTTCATGTTTCACTTTCAAAGGGCTCCAATGCACAAAACGCAGGTCCCTATCACAGCTCATCATACATCATACGTTGCTGAAGGACAACTCCACCACGGCCACAGACGTGCTGCAAAAAATCATTTCAGCATTTGTTCTCATGTTAGATATGGTTCCATCAGCTACTATTGCTTACACATTTGAGACACTAGATCTTACAAGCAGAACTGCAATTTCCAAAAAGCACAAAGCGGCCTGATGCAGTGAATCAAGAAGAACCGAAAGAAAATGTACATGGTATTACAAACTCAAGGACACCAGGCCCAGAGTGGATGTTGGTGTTTTATTCTGGCCCTGAGCCCCAGCAGTGTCTGTTGGACAGGCCTGAGCTAAGCCACGCTGCGTCGCTGTGGACCAGCAGGCCAAAGGCTGCAGGAGAGACAGGCTGAAACCCAGCAGGACCCATATGGCCTTCTGGAGAAGAGCCGCAGCAAAAAGTAGAACACACACTAATGCAGGCATACATATCTCCCTTCACATAACTATGAATGATGTTCACCCATGAAACAGCTCCACATCATTTCTTCAAAAACATTCAAAAAATGTTTTTCACCTTTAATCTCTACCTGCCACATACGTATCAAACAGCTGAAGAAAAATTTCACAATTATTTGTACTGGTCCACTGACTTCTATTAAACATTCTGCATGTTTTTTTTTTTTTAATATATAAACTATGCATAAACAAGTGATCGCACCTGCTTGTTCAGAACGAAACCTTGCAGCAACACCAGCCCTTTACAGACAAAATTGGACACCCTTACTTTAAGGGATAAAGGATAACCCCCATATGACAAGGCTGCAATTTTTGATTAAGCATTTCAGGACATTTGGCTGTCAAATGATCAGTAACGGTTGACATAGTCACTGTACATCAAAAATCATTAAATGTGGCTTCTAAACATCAAGGTCTTATCGCTGGAAATAAATGAGTAGGTTTAAAGCCCTTAATCATCTCCAATGTTAAAAATACACCACCATGATAAAAATCTATGAAGTTCTAGATATCCAAAACTATCCAACTTTCCCCAACTCTAATGCATCAACGAACAAACCAAAGAATTTGTAGCCATCCAGTGCAGTCAGTTACAAGACAGAGATGCCAAAACCCAATTTTGTCAGCTACCTGCACCGCTAGAGCAAATCAAATTTGTTGTAGTTTAAGACGGCGATTACCTAATTTGGGCCACCTGAGGTAACCATTTTTTTCCCCCCAATCTCATAGCTTAAGCTTTGAATAAACATTTCCATTTAGAAAAATAATAAGAACTAATAAAGCCAAGGCACTTAAACGAAGTCAGAAAATTAATGGTTTCTCATCTTTGTCCATTTGAAAGCACTAGCCACAAAAACCCATATCAAAAAAGGATAATAAAAAAAAAGATCCACAGTTCTTAAGTTTTTTTTCTTTTTTATTTGAAATCCAAGTGTGAGTGTGGGTGCCAGTCCTGAGTGGACTTAGCTGCTGCTCTGCTTGGCAGCCAGTCTCTTGTCTCTCTCCTCGGCAATAGTCAGGCGGATACCCTTTCCACGGGGGATGGATACCCATGGCTTGTTGCCCTGGTTAAAAGAACCGAGAACAACATGAAGACATTTATTTTACAGTGATTTTTCAGTAAAAATGATTTTCATAAGACAACCAGCCTCATCAGTAAACTAGCAATATTACAAACAGTGAAATGACAGGACCCTTTAACAACTAACCCAAAATTAGATTTTTTTCAATAATTACAAGCGCCCCAGTTCATTCTAAGGCTGGTTGGTTGCAAGTCTTTAATTTAAAAAAACACTTTTTAACCTAACTGAAGCAGCATGACCTAACCACCCTAAGACAGACAGGTCTCATGTCCCACCTGTGCCTCATGTGCCTGAGTCATGTTTACATGAACCATAATCACTGAAAGGTCTTTTGTGAAAGACCTTCACAAAACCATAACCTACATCAAGTTAGAATGCGTGCATTGTCTTGCTCACCTTGCCAATGACAAAGATGTTGGAGAGCCTGGTGGCAAAGCTGTTGCCAGTGCTGTCCTTCACGTGCACCACATCAAAAGAACCAGGGTGCCTCTCTCTGTTGGTGATCACACCAATACGCCCCAAGTTAGCACCACCTGTTACCATGCACAGGTTTCCTGCACAGAGAAAGACATGTTAAGACATGTAATACAACTGTATTGTACCAGTAATTAAAGCTAACCTTAGTGTTTAAAGGGTAGTTTAAGTGTGGATTAACATGGCAAAGATGTCTAACTCAGAAAGCTAGTGTCAGTCAGCATCACGTTGTCCTTTCATCATTAGCCACATTAGAACTGACAGTCAGCACTAGCCTTTATAAAATTAAGCTTAAAGTGAAAATATTAGCACTACTAACCGGTGTCAAACTTGATGAAATCTGTGATTTTGCCCGTCTCCAGATCAATGCGGACAGTATCGTTGGCCTTGATTAGGGGGTCCGGGTAGCGGATAGTGCGGGCATCATGGGTGATCAGGTGAGGGATTCCCTTAGTGCCAATGAGGATTTTCCTCACCTTGCACAACTTATACTGTAGACAGGAATGAGAAACAGGCCTCTGACGATCTTTTGAGTAATTTAAGAATTCATGACGATCAGCAATTTTACACCTATAAAATCACCAAAATGCATATTCCCCACCAACACGTTTCTAGTTTGATGTTCAAGTGGGCTAAAAGGAGCAGCTCACCTTGGCCTCCTCATTGGTGATGCGGTGGACAGCGAAACGGCCCTTCACGTCATAGATCAGACGGAAATTCTCACCAGTTTTCTCAATGCTGATCACATCTGCAACAGAACACCACAACACTGCCCATCAGCAACTCAAACCTTGATTCTAGCAACTCAACAAGCCTGAGCCTCATGTCAGGTCTTTTTTTTTTTTTTTTTTTGCAGATCTCTGATAAGACTTTGCACCCCTCAGCATGACCAGGTCTTGACAATGAATCACAGCAGATTTAATATCCTCTTGGCAATCCCTTCCAAACTCATACTGAGTGAATGAAAGTATCGCCATGAGAGCATACAGACCAAGAGCGCCATGCTTGGAGGAATGAGATCTAACCGTTTGCCCATCTGTTAAACTGTAATGTAATCTTAGTAAAAAATATTACAATAAACTGCAAGTTAGTTTGTCAGCAGTGAAGCCCTATGAAAACCTGAACTTAGTATTGACCTGCTGGCATCCTTCAACACTTTAGATCAGTAGCTCTCTAACTGGTGTTATTCACAGATTACCCGTATTTCTGAGCCGTCCGGTCTTGTGAGATACACTCATTTCTACACACATTAACCAGAATTTACAGGACAACATTCTGCATTGCAATTACAGATCGAATACAAACATGCCATTTTGTTTAGATTCTAAAACTGTTTGCAGGCATGAACAAGGCTAGACAAACTGCTATGCAGTCACAAAACAAACTATCCTGGTTCCATTGTTTCACTGCAAACATCCAAGGAAATCCAACACATGGCAGAACTTCAACACCTCCACACTTCTGCATTTAAGTTCCTTCACTGTCAGTTCACTGATATTAATGCCACTAATGTGTAAACTACTATAAACATTTTCAGCATTTACTAATAAATTATTGCTCTAGACGAGTGACACACAATTCCAGTTCTGAACGATTCTGCTTCAAATAGTCTGTCAATTGCCAAGTTTAATAGGTGCATTTGAGTAGCGGAATTCGCAAACTGCTGTACAGTTTCAGTCATTTTTGCCTTTGACACATTGACTTATGCTACTGGAACAAAACTTTGATGAAAAAAAGAAAAACACTTACAACCCAAAAGAACATGCAGCAAGCTTTTATCCACAGAACTTTTGAACCATTTCTACTGACATGTAAACCAACTTATGTCCTAATGTGAAAGGCAGCTGGCATTTACAAATAATGCAAAGACGACTGCAAACTGAGGCGCAAGGTTTTGGTCTTATGTCAATGCCTCAGTACCACCTATAACTTGAAAAACAGACACTTCACAGCAGGTTACATATGAGATTATCCTTCTTTTGTACCCTCAAGGAGCTTCACAAACGGGATTGTACAACAACTTACCCATGAACCCAGTCGGGTAGGTGATGTCAGTGCGGACCTTGCCGTCAATCTTGATGAACCTCTGCATGCAGATCTTCTTAACCTCATCTCCAGTCAGGGCATACTTCAACCTGTTCCTCATGAAGATGATGAGAGGCAGGCATTCCCTCAGCTTGTGGGGACCGGTGGATGGGCGAGGAGCCTAGAGGATCATCAGAGAGAGATTAGATATATCACATTCCCATGTTTTTCCAACAGGTGTATCTCAGCAAAGATCAGATCCCCCAAATTTTCCAGATACCCTTCAGAAAATAAAGTCACATTCCCATAATTTTCCAGATACTACCAAGTAAATTAGATCACATTCTGATAGTTTTCCAATAGATACCCCTCAGAAAATATCACATTCCTATTTTCCAACAGGTATATCTCAGTGAATAATATCAGATTCCCCAAAAAGTCTAGATGCCCTTCAGAAAATAAAATCACAATCCCATCATTTTCCTTTTACCCCTAAGTAAATGAGATCATATTCTGACAGTTTTGCAACAGATACCCTTCAGAGAAAAAGATCACATTCCCATTATTTTCCAACAAACTCTCCTCAATAAGATCACATGCCCCAAATTTTAGGATACCCCACGGAAAGTAAGACTGAAAATAAGACAGCAAAGGCACTTTTACAGTCATGTGGCTTTGAAGAAAAATGAAAAACTCACAAACACTCCAGTCAGCTTGTCAAGCATCCAGTGCTTGGGTGCGGCAACACGCTTCAGGTGCTTCTTCGGTCCTCTGGCCTGAATAACGGAAACAGGACAAACAACTTCAGTGTTACTATATCAAATCCGTGGAAACCAGTATTTACGTTCCGCGACTAGGAGCTCCAGCACTGGCTAGCTGCTTCACCTATCCTAACTCGCTAACCCAGTTTACACAAACCCGAGGCCTTAACAGTACAAACACCATAACATTCACTAAAATAGGAGGTATAAACGTCTCTACTACCACAACACTAATGTAACTCAACAGTTGGAGACAGAAAGTGACTAAATAGCGAGTTTATTTTCTAACAGCGCGCTAAAAGAGGCGTTAGCAGAACACATAAGCTAAAGCTACAGTCAGCACGGAGACTGGAAAACTAAACGCCTCTAAGTCAAAGAAGATAAATTCAAGTGCAATTTGTGGACATATAAACGCATACGGTGTGTAAACACAATATGGCAACGCTGCTGTAAGACCGTGTGGTTTAGGAAGACAGATGATTGTGGATAACGAGAGAGAGAGTCAGAAGAGAAATCTCCTCACCATGTTGGAGTCTGCGGGAAAAGGGCCACCGACTTCCTGTCAAAGGAAGATAAGAGCCTCGCGTGGCTGCACGTGTTCACTGTCTGAGCGCGCGCCCTCTCGTGCCTGGGCTCCTCATCACACTCATAGTACACTATAAGGACAAAAGTATTGGGACACACCCGTTATCCGGGGTTTGTACTAGGCCCGTTACTTCCAGTGAAGGGCAATCTTAATGTTTTATGGGGCAGATGCTAGGGGCAATTGGTGGCCTGGTGGTTAGGGAGTTGCCCTGCAGGCCACAAGCTGGGGTTTGAATCCCAGGACTGCGTGAGCAAGGTACCGTTCCCACACACTGCCCTACACTGCCCAGCGCACAAAACAAGGTTCATAAAGACATGGTTGGATGTGGAAGACATTGGCTGGCCACACAGAGCCCTGACTTCAACCCCATCCAATAACTTTGGGATGAACTCGTCCAACATCAGTGCCTGACCTCATAAATGCTCTACAGAATGAATGAAGACAAATTCCCACAGAAACTCCAAAATCTTGTGTAAACCTTCCAAGAAGAGTGGAAACTGTTATAGCTGTAAAGGGAGACCAACTCCATATTAAAGTCTATATTAGAATACAAGGTCATTAAAGTCCCTGTTGACATAATGGTCAGGCGTCCCAATATTTTCGTCCATGTAGAGTATGTTCAAATGTACTAACTTACCCCTTTATGCCTTAAACCACCAGAAAATGGTTAAAATTAAAATTGCTACCCAGATTTATGTGTTTTAGGTACTTCATGTTTCTTTATTGATCTAAATAGAGCTGGAATATCAAAGCTCTTGTGAAAAATAAGTTTCCCTCGCCATGTCATTTGACCTATCGGTGGTTCTCACACCACTACAGGCATGATATTGTTCAATTATTGCTGTAATGCGGAGGGAAGTTTTCTGAGGATAATGGGTCGGTTTCCCAGACAGGGATTAAGTCTAGTCTTGGACTACCCTTTCCTTTTCAAAAGAAAATCTCTATTCACAGCACTACGTAATCCAGGACTAGTCTTAATCCCTGTCCGGGAAACCGACCCTATAAAACTACAGTTACCAAAAAAAATCTGTGTAAACGGATTAAATTTCTTATACATTTTAAACAGCTAAAACAGCCTCAACTCAAATTGACCCTAAAGAAAACGGACGTGAAGAAAATGTGCAAAGGACACTGAAAACATACCATGTTCATATTGAGTTGTACCCAGTTTGACCACAATACATTGTCATTTCATATGAAGCATAAAAAATGTCAATTATTTAGAGTCACTAAATGTTGAATGGGGTCAAACTGACCCTAAATATAAACAGGGGTTAAAAATGATCATACCATACTTTTTTCCTGTTTTTTTCCCCCAAATATAACGTTTTGTGTTGGTTTAAGAAAATTAAAAACAGACAACTAATTTTACAAAACCCTTGGAATGATTTTGTGACTGTCCTGTAACTGTACAGTAACCATAATGTCTAAAATCACAGTGTTTGATGCAAAAACGTAATCAAATCATTTAAAAAGAATTTTGGAATGGCTTAACTAAGGTAATAAAAGTACACAATAAAAAGTATATTCCAACTAAACAAATATTAAACAGAAGCAAGATCTGTATGGTGTGCAGAATGTAACAATAGAACATCAATGTGCTGTAATTTTAATGTCGTGGAAATTCAGGTGCCAGCTATTACTGTTTAATTAAGAATGATTTCTGAGTGCGGTCTTTCAGTTTCTTTTCCTCATGAGTGGCAGTATCCGCCAGGAAATACCAGAGGAGAGAACAGAGCGCCTCTGTTTATGGTAGGAGATAAAGCCGGTCAGTCAATTTTCTTCTGCCTAAGAGCAGATACAGACTCACACTGGGTGGCTCCTCTAAGCCATAACTCCTATTCCTTCAGGGTTTATATATGAAACCTCTCAGACCAAGAAACAATGTGTCAAAACCTACCTTGGAACAAAATAGTTCTTTATGGTGCTGCAATGTTCACTGATGTCCACTAGATGCCACCATATTATACATCTATCCCCTACACAAACCGATGGGTTGTTAGTATTTAACTAATTACATCCTGATCGTTCTTCCATCTATTCTGTGTAAATTATTTCTCACAGTCATTTGCACCCCGAATGTACCTTAACAGGTGATAAGCCAACTATTACAAACTGCAACAAGGACGGACAGAAACAAAAAGATTATATTCTGTTCTCTTTATTTACTTATATTCAGAAAAATAGCCAAAAATACCCTCATTTAAATATAACAGTAATTGCATCTTTTGTAGAAAAAAAAACACACACAAGATGGAAGAAAAGTGCTAAAAAAAAAAATAATAATAAAAAAAAATCATGATTCATTCAAAATTATTAAACCAAAATGACAAATCATCACTCCCCATTAACACAGGTTTGCATTAGGCTATTCTAAATTAGAGAACAGGAGTCTGCTTAGATCCTTCTAACATTCTTCTACCCTTATACAACATAAGCTGCAAACACACACAAAATTTGATTAAACATGTACAAATATAGTGCTTTTGTAATAGGATTCTTATTCTAAGCTACCTTGTTTTACTTTAGATACTCTGCAGAGAGAATTTTCTGCTATTCACAATCTTTCTAGACTCAAAAAAGAGGCCACGTGGCCGTGTATGCGACCTCCGGAGTAAACGGACACGTCCGTCATTAATTTATTTAACCATGGAAAGCTGTCTGCCAGATCAGGTTCCACTTGGGCTAAAGGAGGCTTGTGATGACATGTGGTTTGGAAAAGAACAGCTCATCCGAAAAGCCCAGCAGGTGAAACCCGTCCTCCAGAGACCACGTTCACAGCACGTCGTTCACAGGTTGTGTGGCGTTCGCTCATACACCTTTCACTTTATTAGATGGGGAAGACAACCATCCTTGTCAAAGGAAAGAAGGATCACGTATCCGTTCCTCCAAAGGAACAAATGTTATTTGGCCAGTCTCTTTTTGAGCAATTGGGGTTCCAATGCGGAGGGAAAAGTGTGTGGGAGATATCTTAACACCATAATGCACTTTTGGTGTAGCTCGTGCTGGAGGCCTAGTCCTTGTGTGAAGCTTATGACTTAACTCCACGTCTGCTGACTGCTGAGAGAGAAATTCCTGCACCAGTTTGAAAGCAAAGCTTGGAAAGGATTAAAGCAAATTAACAAAAATTTGAATAACTTCGCCAGGTTCTGGTTCCAAGACAGCCTCCTTGTCAGAACATTCTGCAGCAACCTAGATTTTAGTCCAGTATCCTTTGGGCAGGAGAAGTATCTTTTTAGTAGTCTTGACTGAGTGTGTGGTCATCTGGACCTTTGCAGCTCACTGGACCTTCAAGAGGGTCTAGATTACACATGGAGAGAGGAAAATGTAAAAAAAAAAAAAAAAGTCACATCACATCTATAGAAGCCATCCAACAGCGCCTCTAGCGCAAAAAGGAAAACGGTGAAAAAGTGATGCAGTGGTTGCTTCTGAGAGTCAGCACCCGGCAGGTACATCTGAAATGAAGTCAAATTCGTTCTGGCCCAGCCACAGCTCTGGAAGCTCATTAGCTCTGTCCAAACCCAACTCCACCACAAGGGACATCAGAACCTCTTCGTCCACCGGATCCGAATCTATGATACCCGCTCCCTGGGCCATCCCGGGGGCAGTAATCTGCGCCGGACCCAGAGAAGCCGATCCAAACACCCTGTTCGGCCCCCCAGAAACTCCAGAAGATCCTGCCAAGGTCTGGTAGTGGCTGTTGAGCTTCTGCAGCTGCATGGAGGCTATGAGATGCTGGCTGGACTGGAGGCAGAAAGGCTGGGGCTTGCCCAGGCTGGGAGAGGTAGAGTGCAGGTTCGGAGGGGGGAACTGTGGGCTGGTTTTGCCAGAGCCAGGATAGTGCAAGAGGCTCAGAGAGTCACGATCCTTCATGTTGGAGCTGGACAGCAGCAGTGAGCTCATCACCTGGTGACACCTGTAGAGCAGGAGAGATGTTGGAAATAAGAAATAGAACGAGCACTTTTATTACAGGACAGTCCCGTCCTCCAGAAACTAGTTCTAGTGTAGTCAGCCGAATGCCTGTCAGCACTGACATTTAGTCTTTGACTAGACTGAGCAAAGCTTCCCCTCCTTACCTTTTTACAAATGTGTAAGTTTCAAACCATAAACACAAAGCCCTCAGACAAGCCCTTGTAATTACTAAGCTGCACCTGCACATTCTTAATGGCAAATCATTACTTCTAGTCAGGGCTGCCCAGTGCCAGGCTTAGAGGGCCAGAGTCCACCTCAGCTCGGTAATTTCCCCACTCTAACACACCTGATTCAACTCGTCAGTAAATTACCAGGCTTAGCAAGGTAACTAACATCTAAATGTTGTAACATCTAATGGGGGAATTTCATTAGACATTGACCCGAATTAGTTAGGAAATTAGCACCAATCAGAGAGTCGCTTCAAATAGTAGCTTTGCTTTTAGCAGAACATGTTGTTTGATTGGACCACAATGGGTGTACGAACCATGCTCGGTCTTATGTTTTCTACCTTGGTCCCTACTGTTCTTTGCACATGTTATTGTTTTCTTGCTACCAGCTGATCCAGCTGAACAGCTTATTAATAAGGTATTTATGGGTTAAAGTAGGTGTGGTAATGCAGGAAGACACTAAAATGTGCAGCGCAGGACGGCTCCAGTGTTTTCCAATGTATGGCCATTTATAGCACTGCAAAACAGAAATGCTTGAAAAAGGACAACATTCATAAGCCCTTGGATGTGCAATTAAGACATGTGGTATTGTCCTATGACCCTGTCTCTCCATCTTGCCCCAGTAAACACACACACACACTCACATGGAGAGAGAGAGAGAGTCATGAGGCTGTCCTTTGAGCCACTTAATCACTTAATCATATGTTCTGCCCCTTTCCTCCCAGTTCCTCTCCAAGTGTGTGTGTGTGTGTGTGTGTGTGTGTGTGTGTGTGTGTGTGTAGGAGAAAGGCATAATTGCAAAAGGCTGGCATGCAGTTGCAGTGGGCTTCCAGCAAGGAGAAAACACACAAGCTCATCTCATCAGCCGTCCCTGACATTGACAGCTGTGGGGCATTCAGCTCACGAGCTTTGTGTTGGACCATTGTGTGCATTATTCATGCCTGGGAGCAGCCACATATAACATGCTTAGGCCTACAACTTAATTAGAGTCATCTATAGATGTTCGGAAAAGGGGATTTTTCAGATTGTAGGTGGTCTCGTTTTCTGAGGCCATTTTCAAGCCTGCAACATGAAACCTTGCATTATATAACATGACTGCTGCTCAGATGTTGCTAGATGTAACCATTTCAAAAGGTAAGATTCCTAAGATGTTTAGTGTCCTTTGATCCGCATGTTCTTCCAGCTTACCTGAGCCAAAATCCGACAAACCCGTCAAATTGATCAAATCACAGTCTGACTCACATGTAACAAATTGTTTTTAATAAACAATAAAAAAAAATAAAAATCTAATTTTGACTGAGGGTATAATATAGCATGTCAGAGCCAAAATCACTCAAGCGAGCACAGCTGTTCATCCAAAATATGACTGCATAAAATTGCATTATGATTATGCAAAACAAATTCTGTGGCATTTTACCTATAATACGTGCAGTGGTTGGGTATGAGAGTGAAGAACACAGGGTCACGGGTCCATGAAACAATGTGCAACATTCTCCATAAAAGAAAGCAGCTCTTCTATTTATACGAGCTGTCATCTGTTTTAGTAGTTTTTGTTTTATGGGCCTTCTTCCCAAGGAAATCAACACATACTGCCAGCAATGCCACAAATAAGACATTGTTTTAAGAACTACTCTACCACAGCCAAGTCTCTCAGCTATCAATAGCCAAGACGTTAGGGATTGGCCAAGTCGTTAGTGGTGTCAGTTACACAACTAATTGTGCTACAAACTAGTTGAAACATCACTTTGTGACTTTTACCTAACTGGTATGAATAGGCTTGGATTAGGTGTAGGTCTAGAACACTATTCAAGAGAAGAATATTGAGGAGCCTGTGATAACACCCGTTTAATAACTAGACTGTTCTGATGGGAAAATGCTGCATATGTAGAATTATTCAGATAATTAATTACATGTCTCCTTATTGTAAAAACATGTTATGTTAAAGACGTATGTTGCATGTTCCAGCATCTTCTTACCCAAGCATTAGTGCATGTCACAATGAACAATAAAGAGACAAGAGTTACTTATGAATTAATGCAGGGCTTCATTATTAGTCTGATCCAGTGTGTTACTGAGAGCTTACCTTTATAGGAGAAAGTCAGCAGGATCTAGTTTGCTCTTGTGAATCCAATATAAGGTTTGTTCAAGGCAAGCGGAATTCTATGCCACTGAGCAACAGCAAAAGAAGAAGGAAAAAAAAAAGAACTCAGAATAAAGAAATGTCAGCGAGCTGCAGGTGCGACCAGTGGAAGGTGTTGGAGCGTGATGTGACGGGTTGAGTGTCTCCCCTCAGCCTGTAACAGCCACAGCTCCCACTCTCAACTGATACTGAATCAAAGGCATTAGCCTAAATACACACACTCCACTCTTTCAAGAGGGAGCAGTGTGCGTTCAGAGTGGGATCGCCTCTTAAACGTGGAGTGGATTTGTTAAGGATCTGGATTAACCCACGTTGGGAAATAGAAGCTTATCTAAACCAAAGGAAAGTGGCCCCTTATAGTCAGGAGAGCACACAGTGTGAACGGTGTGAAACTGTTTCTCTGCATTTAACCCATTCACCAAGTGAGGCAGGGGGCTGCAACCAACGAGGGGCGCCCGGGGAGCAGCATGTGGGTATGGCACCTTGCTCAAGTGTTCCTCAGTGGTGCCACTGACAGTCCTGGGATTCAAACCCACAACCTTTTGATCTCAGGGGCAACTCCCTAACTACCAGACCACCAGCCGTCCATCTAATCACTGGCTGAACTGTAAAATTATGGCATGGTTTCAAACTTGCCAAACTTTTGCCAAAAAACAAACATAACAAAAACAAACAAAAAACAGAATCCTAATTTATTTGAGAATAATTCATCACATAAAAACGCAGGACCCTACCTGGTTGAATATTATGAGCGGTTAATGTTTTTCTGTCTTATATTTATCATGAAAATATAAAGAGAATATCAGACAAAACCTGTAATTTTACAAATCATTGGCTTTTCTCTCAAACTGCAATTGCAATATGACCTAAAACAAATTCTTATATGTTACGATGTTGAGTCTGGTTGATGTGGCTGTCATGGGATCGTAATGATCCAGTGTGCACACAGTCCACATCATGAAAGTCCACATCATCTTCAAGGATAACATAGTAAGAGATCATCCTGATTTTGGCTCACTGAGAATTCAAAAAGGGACTTTCTGTCATACTGATACAGATGTGTTAAAAAGCAAGTTGTTATGTTGTTGACTAGACACATTTTTAAGTTGTTAATGTTTTCCTGTGTACAGATGAGTCAATGAAAGGACACAAACCGTGTCAAAAATGTAAGGAAATCCACTGTTGTTCCTATGTATCTGCATAAGGAAATAGTTAAGATGTAAACAAAGCTATTCACAGTGGTTCATATAAAAAGCTCCATTCTCGTGAAACTGATCATCAGTATTGTTCACAGTACTAATGACAAGGACAACACATCTGATGCTGAATGTCTCCAACAGAGTTGATACATGAAATGGTTATGAATACACAGTCTTTTATGAATACAGTCTTTTTTATTTTGTAAAAAAGTCGCTCTCTCACTCATTTTCTGTAACTGCTTAATCCTCTCTATGGTCGCAGGTACCCAGACATCAGAACTGTTGTTGTAACCAGAATCATACTGTGATTTCATGGTGAAGTCTAAGGTGTAACTGTAGGAATTAGTAAACAAAAACACAAAAGTAGCCCTGAACGTGTCATATGTCAGCGTTGTGTATGTGAGTGAAAGCCACCACCCAAAGCTCAGCCTAACCTCAGTCCTGTCCATGTTTTCTTTGTGTCCCTCGTAAAGCCGATGTAAATGAACGGACGCGATGTATTTTCTAAACCCGCTCGTATTCGCACAAGCCCCGCCCCCTGCTACAATCGGCCGGTATTTACACTAAAAGCAGGTGGGCGTGGCTAGTCTGAATACAGGTAGGAAAACAATAACGCGTTGCTGACTGTTCACACGCAGAACACACTTAAGACCCAACAACAGCACTAAATACTCACCATTCAGACAAACCCAGTACTGATTCCATTAATGTTAATTCAAGATCATTACAAAAAGCACATATGTCGATTTCCTTTTTTTATTTCCTCACAGTAGTACCAAAAAGGCTACAGACGCCTGCAGCCCCAAAGTCAAGATCAAACTAATGAGGGTAGATGCACTTACTCCAAACACGAGCATGAGTGACAGGTCACAAATGAGGGCGTGATAGATAATCTCGACCCACTTTTGACTATGAGTCCGCCAAAAAAAACGACTTCTTGTCTTGCAAAGGCTTGGGTTTGTGATGAGGTCGTTTATCAGTGAAAGGCTGGCTGTTGCTTCTGTTTTAACAGGCTGCTGCATCTGCTGCCCTGCCATTCATCAACACCACACTTCACATGTAGATCAGGGAAGACTGACGGCTGGACGAGCAGGGGTTTCCTTCAGCTCTCTGGGGAACAGCATGCAAATGAGGGAAACGGTTTCTGGTTTTCCGTTTGGATGTAAAGAAGAAAAAAACGAGTGTATTAGTGCTGTGTGTCCCACCCTAGGACAAAGCCCAGGGAATAATGAACGTGGCCTGTTTAGAGGGGCATGTTTCCCCTATTGCTGCCTGACTGAGGCCATGTGTGTAAATATATATTAGAGAGGACAGTACTGAGGCCTGGCGTGGGTCAAACAGGGTGCTGGATCCGGGAGGCCAGATGAACGCTTTGCATAAAATACGTTGGGAAGTCATCAGAGGAGCATGACCAGCAGGTGTGCACGGATTGGTGTGTGTGTGTTTCAAGTCCAGAGGCAAACAATGCAAACTCAATCTTAGTCATGTCAATGGGAAGTTCCCTTTTTTCATTTTATGGCAGCATATAAACAAGACACACTTCACACTTCTCTTAAAAAAAACAACAATGGAATGTTTACTTTGAAGATATATGAGAACATACTGCCATCTAAATGATGAATTATTAATCAATGATTTAAAACAGTCATGTTGTTTAAAAACAAGGAGTGTCAGTGTCCTTATGTTGTGTCTTAAATTCCACTTGTGGTAAATAGTGAGCATGATCTGTGTCTGTAATGAACTATTCTAAAAAATAAAAAATATATAATTTTACCCGACTAATCAATAGTTGATTAATACCTCTACAGTATATGGTGGAGCAGATAGTCAAAATAACTAGATTAGGCCTAAATCTAGACTAACTAGGCTTAAATCCATGGTTATGAAACCAGGCCCTACTGTTTTTCAGTAAACATCCATAAAGACTGATGTGGGCTGGCCAAAGCTGGCCGGTTCTCCTCAGTGCAGAATGAATAAAGCTATTTAATTTCTTCCAAGCCCCAGCCATGAATATGAACGTGAAAATGCAGAGCAGAAGCCACGCAATGTGGGTTTTAATCGGTGTGGCTTCATAAACTCGGTCACGTCTTTCGCTTTTAATTCGCACGTTTTACGGTCTTCCCTTGGCACCGCTGATCCGTTTATGGGATTGAAACGGTGTAAGCCCCATCTCTCTGAACGCTAATAAAGCACGTAATGAATCACACTCGCAGTGGCTCTGAGAGAAACCACAGCCACTAAGAGAACTATAAAGATCACTACAGAGAAAAACACTGCTGCTCCACATATGGCAAAAACCCTCTGGACTGTTCAGACGGACAGAGAGCAAACAAGACAGTTGAACACGGGTCGGCTTTTGAATTTTATTAACAAAGCAATATTTACAATGAAAATGTCAGTTCACAGGAAAAAAAACACAACATTTTCTTCCACTGAATAGAGGCCAAAACATAACAATAAAAGACCTAACACGGAGAATGTTTTGTTTCCCATCTCAGCTTTAGTTATATTAAAACCGTTACTTGATCTTTCTGGCCCCAATAAATGTATCTGTAAGTCACTCTCATTTCAGCTCTTCTCATATGAATGGTGTGCATCATGTAAAAGGAGGACAAAGGTTCATGCAGGTGAGGCTGGAAACAGTTGGTGGTCAGGCTGGATTGTGAGCAATAGTGCTTAAGTCTGTCCAAAGAGGGGTAAAGATAAGAGAGGGGAATAAACGGTGGTTACAGCATTTATTAGTTATAGAAAATGAACCTGTTGTCTTAACCTCCTTTCATGAGGGTCTCTTCACTCTCCCCCCTTTTTCTGGAGTATGTTTGTTTGGTGAAGTGTTTGGAGAGAGAGAGAGAGAGAGAGAGAGAGAGAGAGAGTGTATATGCTGGCAGTCGCAAAATGACAGTGACTGGATTTCACCGGGGAACGGGGCCATATCCTTGACGACAGAGCCATACATCAACCATGTACTCCATGTCTAACTGCATTTCTCAAGTGTATCTATGACAATAACAAGTGACCACCACCAAAACAAAGACTCCACAGTGGTTAAAATAGCCAAGTACAAACATTTTTAAAAATGTCTCTTGACATACTGTAGCCTAGACGTGTAAGACTTAAGTCTTCTTTTTCCACCTTAAAAGAGCCACGGAGAAGGGGGAAAAAAAAAAACCTTTTTGAGTTCTGACCGTTCAACCTTTGACCCCATTCGACTAGGAACTCTCAGATGGGGTAACACTGGCCCACTCGTTTTCCCATTAAAAAAAAAAAAACCCTTGGAAACATTCAAGTAATGTTTTCCAAAGCTCCCCTCTGGCGATGGCTCCCACATACTGTCTTCATTAGGAGCGCAGGGTCTGATTTGGAAACATGAGCTTAGAGCCCACTCCTAAACCACATTCTTCAGATTCCCTGTAAACAAGCAGTGAGAGGAGACAGAGAGAGAGAGAGATGGAGGAGAAGAGAGAGAACATGAGTAATTAACAGAAAAAAAAAACCCAGCATTTATCAAGATGTTGACACAAACATCTCTTGCTCCCCCTCCCCACACGCATGCACGCGCCGCACGCACACACACCAACTTAAATGACTTTGTCAAACATCAATCCAAACATTTCCTTTTGCTAACCCAGGAACTCTCTTATTATGGTCAGTGTGGTCAATGGGATCGGTCAGAGCTTTTAACCCTTTAGCTCTGAATCACACACTTTCACAATCAGCTCCATCTGACACATCATGTCCAGTAACAGAACGAGCAGTTCAACTATAATGGGATTAACAGCCTTTTGAAAGACACACTCATTTATAAAGATGTCAAAAAGGTTTATTTAAAACAATGCTGTGCCATTTATTCCCCTATATCCAGCCCTGAGGGTCCGGCAGAGTTTGGTGACTTCTTTGCTTAAAGCACACCATTCGACTCATTTGTTTTTGTTTCGAGAAGAGCATTAATCAAACTATGTTATACTAGGGGTGGGTGATATATAGAAGATTTTCAATATATTGTAGTTTATTCAATAGTTAATGTAGCAAATGACTACCACGAGCACAAATAAGCCATTCCAGCACTAATGGACAGAACAATGTGGTTTTGTTTTTCAGAAGGACTGTACAGTGTGTACTTTATGAATATACTGTTTGTTGAGTGGCGAGTCTAAGCAGCGTTCTGAGACAAAGCATGAAAAAACATTCAAAGATCATGATATATTCATCAAACGCATCGTATCCAGTTATCAGAAGCAAACTAATACTCTCAAAATGCCACTGCTAAAATTACTGCTCATTCATTTAGGGCGAATGTATAAAGTAAACTAAGGTAAAGTGGCCCCTGATAGTCACAGGTGAAAACACAACAACAAAGCACACAGTGTGAACAATCTGAAATTCTTTCTCTGCATTTAACCCATTCACCAAGTGAAGCAGTGGGCACAGCACCTGGGGAGCAGTGTGAGGGGACGGTACCTTGGGTTCTGCAGTGGTGCCACTAGCAGTCATGGGATTCGAACCCACAACCTTCTGATCGCAGGGACAACTACACCCAACCACTAGGCCACCAGCTGCCCAGGAGAGTTGCCATTATCTACCAAGGAGGCTCCTCTGAACCTCAAAGGTTCCACTTGAAGGCTTTCCAAACAAAAAGACAAATAAAGAATAAAAAATATTCCCATGCCATCTAGAAGTATTGAGTGATGCATCAAAGAAATGCCAGCTCAGCAAAGGAAAGCAGAGCCAGGGATCACACTGACTGGTAGGCATCTGTTTATTTGTAGTGCACATGGACATGTAGACATGTTTAGATATGTAGCTCTTTGTCTCTTTTTTTCCAGTTCAGATGTGATTCTTTACACGAGAATGGCATATTATATAATATTGGTTTTGTTAGTTGATACACTTCAGTTTCCCTTTTTGCTCTCAAAGCAATACTTTGTAAATGAATGACAGAAAGTGGTGTTTTGAAACGGGGTCTGTTCATACAATTTGTAACCAGATGTGTGTTATTACGTTTAAGGCTGATGAACGAGACGAGCGGGAGTTTGATGGAATTAATGACCTAAAAAGATCATTACAGTCCCCTGATTATCAGAGAAAAATATTTCTTCAAAATTATCTTTCTAACCATATAGACTGTATGGATGGAATTAAACGGAAAGTGTGTTGGAATTTTTACTTAATGTTATGTTAAACTTAATGTTAACCTTAAATGTTAACATGGCACATGGCACATTAATAAGAACATTTCAAACAAGCACTTCATGTAAGAAGGGCTTTAGTGGAGATATACAGTAAATATTTTGCTATACAGTAACCCCCCGCTTTTCGCAGGGGTTACGTTCCAAGAGCACCCATGTATAGTGGAAAAAAAAAAGTGATGTGGTTAAAAAAAAAAAAAGGCCTAAAATGCCTATTTTTACAGTGTAAACCCTAAATATTCCCCCAAATATACTCCCAAAACACTTTACATTTTCTTCAAGGCTAATGAGTTTAAAATGAAATTAAAAGGTAAACCCCTATTCGTACAGTACAGTTTACACTGAACTCCCGCAGTGCTAGAATGTAAATACCGATATTACTGCTGTATAGACTGTACTGTAATTCATGCAGCACGTTTTCTTTGGTATGCGCTGGTATCCTTTGGTATCCTCTTCTTTGGTATAAGCAAGTAAATACAGTAAAAAATTAATTTAACTTACAGTAATAAAAATGCAGGACTTTAAGAAGAACAAAACAAAAATCACGAGAACACTCGAGGCGTTTCATGGGGGAAATTGTGGACTGCAGCTGCGTCAAAGGGCAGCAGCCAATCAGCAGCAAGGAGAAATAAATAACTTTCTCGGATTGGCTACTTTCAAACCTCCCGCCTCCGAGTACAGCGGTATTTCCCAAGACGCGCTTTCTTTGTGTTCTCGCGACAGTACTAAAAAATTTATACAGTTGAATACATGTAATATTTATTTTACAAATTTAGTAAATTATATTTTACTTAATAATTTAGTTCTAAAATGCATGAAAAATTATAAATTGCCCCAAAAAAGCCAAAAAAAAAATGCGCAGGAAATATACACATGTATGTATATTTCAGTACACAAAAATGTTCGTATGTATATTGTTAGATTATTTGTATTGTGTACTTTTTATACTGTACTGTTGTGTTGTATAGTTTTGTTCTATTGTTTTGCTGCTCTTATCTATGTACTGTCCACTTTCTGCAGTAACAATGCAAATTTCCCACTTGTGGGACTAATAAAGGTTTATCTCTTATCTTATGAATACAACAGTATATACAAACTATGCACCGGATGCACTGTTGCTGTCGGATGTCCTGGAGAGGTCCTGATGATGCGGTATTCCTTTGATCACTGCTTCACCCTCGCTGTGTTGTTCTCCAGGACGTCTGTCAGTAACAGTGGATCGTGCTGTTTATGGCGTGGACCTGAGGCGCAGCCGTGACGGGGCTGAGTGTGAGGAGGGGATGACAGGGTGTGAAAGCGCCTGGATTTGTGTGTTCGCTCAGGAGCGGTCGCTCCGCATGAACATAAGCAGCAGCTTCATACAGAATGGCCACAGTGGGCTCCATGTCCAGCTCTACCACTCCTTCCCCTGGCTCCTATCTGCAGGTACACTCACGTCATTGTGCTTTTCTTTGCTGTTCAAACATTCTGAAAAAATATAATTTGACACAAATTTTCCTCACTTTATATATACACATATTGTGTATATTCATGTATATGTACTTTGTATGTCCTGGACAATTTTATAGGTATCAAATGTATATTTATATATGTATATAATTTATATATATATATATATATATTTCTCTATATTGATCTCAGAGAGGAAAGGTGGGTGCTTTATTGTAATCATAAAAAACACATTACGTACATATAATACAAGTAATTACACGTACAGGGAAAGAGTGTTAAAATCTTACAATAAATTTAATTAAAAAAAAGTTTTTACAAAAATGAATACATTTACAATATATTATTTGATACCTATAAAGATGCACAATATCTTTATAT
>JBBJLS010000011.1:272956-285682 GCA_037577275.1 Bryconaethiops microstoma
GAGAGAGAGAGAGAGAGAGAGAGAGAGAGAGAGAGAGAGAGAGAGAGAGAGAGAGAGAGAGAGAGAGAGAGCGAGCAACAGAGAGAGAGAGCGACACAGAGAGAGACAGAGAGAGAGTCTTAGCAAAGGGCTTCATTGTACTACTGTAATTACTACCTTTCATCCAGTGCTTGGCTATGCAGGTCTTGAGTTCAGAGCTCATTTCAAAATGGGCTAAAATCACAAAGTTTACCTTCTTTACCCCCCAGAACCCCCCCGCCCCCCCATTAACCACACACTAATAAACTTTTTGGCCTGGGCTACTGCCTGGCAACAGGAACAAGAGAGGACCTCAGCAGGCATGGGCAAAACCACTCAGCATCTTTGACAAGAGACTGTCAGTGTCTTTTGTTACACTTGAAGACAGCCATTTACTTGGAAGCAGAGCAACACTTCTGGAAAATGATTTGGACCCCCAGCTGGCAACATTAATAAGCATACACATATACAGACATACACAACACACATACCTCCTCCTAGCAGTAGTGTGGGTAGCTCCCACTCCAACACGTGGCTCAGACACTTGCCCACCCCTACTGGAGTCATGTTGAAGGAACACATGGGGTCACCAGCCATCGTGTCCGCACCTAACTGCATCACAACTGCTTCTGGGTTGAACAGTGCTTTGACCTCCTGCATGACACTGTCAAATTATAAGAGAATTAGGGTCTGACTGGCTGGATATACAGATGAACAGCAGTAAACATTTAAATAACTAATATTCTGTCCTTATTAGAGTGGTCACAATACCAGAGTTTTGGTACAGATAAGTGTGGCTTCATACTAAACCACATTATGGCAACAAGAAACAACAAAATAATTGAACAAATTGTGGCCTTAAATAACACATCTGCTTTTATCAATACAAAACTCAACACATACCACTCAATGCACTATCAGCCTGGTGCTAGTTTCTTTAACTACTGAATGTTTTCAAAGTTATTGAAGTCAAAGCACTGTTGTTAAACTGCATCACTTAAAAGTACTGAACTTTCAATACCTTGTGCAACTCTAGTCTATAAAATGTAATATTAGAGGTGTGCAATATGAGAACTTTTTCATTGTATTGAGATGGGTCACAATGTACGTTTCTAAGCATTTTGCGGTGACCAAATCGCAATTTCATTCCTGAGACAACATAACTGGCCATGTTTAACTGAAATGAGTGCTGCTTAATATGTGAAATGTTGAATAAAATGTATATATTTATATGCATTTAATTTGTTTTATTTATTCTAGTACTTTTTAATCATACATAAAATGGGAAAAAAATTTCAACAGCGCTTTACTTAGACGATTTTACAAACGTGAATTTGATACCATGGTGGTTTTTCATATTCAGATTCACCCGTGTATCCTGTATTCCTTTGTATAACGTGAGCAAGTGGTACATTTTGGGTTAGATGTCTCTATGAAGACTTGCATACAAGCACAAAACCACTAAATAACTTGGGTGCCACTCTGCTGAATGATGTGTTTGTTGGACCCTGAGAATCGCAACACAACAGCAGATGGACCAGCAGATGAACAACTGCTGAAGAAGTTGAAAGTGGAGTTGAGAAACAGACCTGGCGAAGACCTGGAGGTAGCGGTCATCTCTGATACCATCCTCCAGAGGCACATTGACAGCGTACCAGCGGCCCTTCCCCAGGCCGGTGTCACTGACATCCCCCGTACCTGTCAATTAAGAGTTGACCATCAACAGGGTTACGTCTCATTTAAAATGTATAATTTGAAATACTCTGACTTTGAAAAGAATACTTTTATATATATTCCCTTAAATATTAAAACACACACATACATATAACAGTTATCAAATGAGCCTTGTTATTCCTCATGTAATTTAGACAGTCAATTGTCAGTCTAGATGTTGCTGATTTTATATGGTATGGAAATTTGGTATTGAATGCCTTCAACACTTGGTAGTAACTGGACTATAAAAGTATTGAATTTCGATTCCCTGCCATAGTCAGCAACCTTCTAATACCACACACTGTCCACACCTTGAGTTCCTGGAATGTGTTCACCTGAGCATGATGCTACTCTACATAAAAACTCTTTCAAATTATTGACATGCTTACTGCCTGCAGTGGTGCATAATTAATGCGTCAGTTGTTTTTTTTGGAGAACAGCAAAGCTCTCAGTTTCCAGTAGCACTCCTGTGGCATGTGGTAGCTGAGTGTAACAAAAATAAAACCCTTATAAATGAATTTTACTTTGCTATATAAGCTCAACAGCATAAAATGCTGGTCTTCAAATAGATCTGGCCCCCTACTGCCCACTATTCTCCTCAAGTCAGCAAAGCCATTGTCTCCACTATCGGATCGGTAATCAGACTCTATGGGCACTGATGTGGAGCTGGCTGCTCAGGGTTTGGCATTGGTTGAAACATGGCTGTCAATTAACTGAATTAAAAGGCACGCTGATCTGCACTGAAGCAAAGAGGCATGCTGAACCGACCTGGGAAGAAGCCAGGAGAGAACTTGTGCACAGACACAGTCATCACTTTGGAAGTGAAGCTGAAGGCATCTTCCACACCTGTAGATCAGATCGTAGATCAGATCGTCTTAGCATGATGAGAAGATATATGAATAGTCCCTATTGATCAAACCAGATCTACTAAAAGCACCATGACCTTTTTTTGGACACAGATCGCACTCCTTATCCACTTACATTCAAGACCAGGATTAATACGCCACGTCTAAATATATCAGGCTTAGTATACTATGGCATACTGAAAAACAATCGTTCTCATAATCCCAAGCATACGACAATGATTTAAAAAAACATTATTCTGGAACAAAAACATTACACTTGAAAATGACGTTTTTAAGGTCTTTACTGGATTGGTTACCATCTCCATGGTGAAGATCCACATCCACATACAGCACCCTCTCATACTTCTCTCGCAGTTTGAGGATGCCCAGAACAGCATCGTTCACGTAGCAGAAGCCTGATGCTTCATCCCTTTAAACACAAACAGACACAACACACTATTGTTTAACAGTGTGTGGGTTCAATTATACTAAAACATAACTATCAAAACTTCTCAAAAATTTTAAGTCTGATGCATGACAAAACATTGGTAAATACCAAAAACAATGTAATACAGCTTTTAAATATTTATATTGGTGTAATAAATTATGAAGCGCCATTGTATTAAATCAATGTGTCGCATAGTTCTTTTAGGCATTAAACAATTTAAAAAAAACTTCAGTTGTTGTTGCATCCCCAGCATTTAAAAAAAGTATAAGTGATTTATTTATTTATGACGTATGAAAGTTATTTCTGGTGGTCAGAAATATAGCTCATGGCACAATGTAGATCTTAAAATAAATATACAGTGCAAAGCTGCTGGAAGCATCCTCTAACTAAAAAACAGCTGTAAGTTGATTAATGTCAGCTCAAATTTCTGGCACTAGTCTGAGAGCTTGCTGGGACCTCTGATTTGGGCTGGGCACTATTACATTGTTTAATATTAAATTATGTCTCAAAATACTTTTCTAAGCATACTGTCAATTTCATCAGCACTTCTAGAACACAGACCAACCACATGTTTCATTATAATGAGACCATAACTGCCTCGCGTGAACTGTTGGAAAATCATTTATCCTTATAATTGTTAATAGTGATTATTTTAAATGTGTTACCACATGTCTCTTTTTGTCCATTCCAACTTATCAGATGTCTGAATAAATGAATCTTGTCATATTGCATATGTATTGACATATTGTGTATTATAACAATATCTGGAAGTTTCATGAAATATTTTTACCACATCACCCATAATAAATACACAGTCTCACAATATAGCACACACCTTTATCTCTGTCCCTGTCCCACTATGCAATAAAAACACCTCAAATATTTGTTGCATTTAAATGCACTGAAGATTTACTGCAACAGCAAAATGACGTACAGCATCACCGTGGCTTGAAAATCCAAAGCATTTTAAACCTGATGGTCAGAAGTTCATTTTGACAGTCAAATAAATCTGCTGACGCTGCTCTGCTGAGATCCTATCAGGACCTTTCTAAACTGGTGACTCAGTGATTGTTTTTAAAGGTTGACAAAACAGCCTTGCTGTGTTCTCTTACTTCTTGGCATGATGCCAGCCTCCCGCCCAGTTGATGGCCACTTCACACTTTCTATCCAGCAGACACTGAGCAGCCGTCAGAGTGGCTCCACCAACAGCCGCTGCATAATCAAATATCCCCTCCACTATCGGACAATCGTACCCTGGGGGTGGCGTAGAAAACAGTATTTACAAACTGCATTAACAAAACAAAAATCCGCCAACTGTAAGGTTTCCTGTGCTATAAAACAAACAAATCAATTCTACAAAAGAGTCTGAAGAGTCAATATTTCCCAAAACCTGAAAGCATACATGGCCATTATCCAACACAAATGCAAGTCTCACCATGCTAATTGACTTGAAGTAAAAGTGAACTGGTTTTAAAAGGAGTTTCAGCCCTATACAGCCACCTGGTGTCCAAAAGGGGGCATTAAACAACATGAGGGACATTACTTGACGTGACCCCCATGTTGACTGACAATCATCTTTTAAATTTGATCTAAAAGCAGACTTCCCATTTTTCCTTAACATTAAATATTACATTTTGACACAGCAGCTCAGTATAAGAAGAAAAAAGGCCAAGTCTAAATGTTTCTTTATACAGCGAGTCTGAAAGCTGGGATTCAGGTTTAAATATTAGCCATTCCATGTGCTGTTATTTTGTCAGAGGACTTCCAGAATGCAACTGTTCACTGTCTCATTTTAAGATGTTAATCAAGATATAAGATATAAGCAAAGCTGTATTGATACGGCTTGACAAAGATATAAGAACGTTAAATATCACAGAATTTTATTGAAGCAGGTAACACTGTTAACATTTAGACTTTCAATACAATCGGGTTTGTCCACTCAGTGGCGGCACAACTGGTTTTCCACAACAATGTAGGCTAATATTAGTGCATGGGTGTCATTCTCCTCTCATGACACCAATCTAAAATTCCACACATCAGTTTACAGTCATACAAGTCTAATTTTTACTGCATTTAGAACATCTTATACAGGTCATCACTAGGGAGAAGTGTGTGGGGATGGTACCTCACTCAAGGGTACCTCAGTGATGACACTAGCAGCGCTGGGATTCAAACCCACAACCTTCTGATTGAAGGGCAAGGCCCTAACCACAAAGCCACAAGCTTCCACATTCAAGTTTCAGGAGAGTGTGAGAACCAGAGTGCAAGAGTAGTGGAAGAAGTGCATCAGGAGACGAGATGCTCTCTGAACAGATAGAACAAATGAGTCTCCAGGAGGTTTCTGAAGCTACAGCGGGATTCTGCTGCTCTGGTCAGCTTAGGCAGCTCACGCTATCAGCAGGGAACCACAAAAGGGAGTCTGGACTGGGTTTGCCTTGTGTGTAGGGACGGCAGAGAACACGGAGTAAAGTACATGCAGTGTTTACACATGCAGTGATTCTTACCAAGTCCAAAATCGCCGGACTGAGGGTCATCATTGTCTCCGTTCTGGCTGATCTTGTGAAGGTGCTCCAGGTAGGAGTGTGTGTGGAACACCGCCATCTCCTCCATTGTAGCCACCTGAGGCTTAACCACCCTGCAACAGTATACAGTTTTTAGATCTCTCTTACTCACATATTACCCACTTAACAGACAACAGTACTTAAAAGCTATACTCTTGGTCATAAAATAACAAGTCTGAGGTTAGTGGTCGTTATTCTTTCAAAAGTTTTGCATAGTTCTTAACAATCCAGTGAGTATCCGAAGGATATGACCCTTCTACAGTTCAGTTAAATGACTGTGAATCTGGAGAAAGGTACACACCTCATATGCTGTAGTAAGCCGTAAGCTTCAATAAGGGAATGCACCATACTTGCCTATGGAAGAAAACACAGAGGACAAACACACTACTGAAAAACAAAAAGCAAGAGCTCTTCCACTCTGATGCCCATACAATCTCCACACAGGTACCAGAACAAAACTACTGTGCCACTTTAGGTGAAAGGCAAAGTTGGAATAAGAAGAAAGCCAACTTCAGCTTCGTCTGGTACAGTCCTTGTAACACCATATTTCTTTAAGCTTCCTTTTTTGTTTGGGGTCAGTGTGATGCCATTCAATGTTTAATGTCTCTAAATAAGTCATTTTTGTTTCATATTATTTTTTTTCCCTAATTGAATGGGGCCAAACTGTCTTAAACACAAATTAACATGATGATGTTTCCAGTGTCCTGTACACATTTTGTTCACATGTGTGTTCTTGGGGTCAGTTTGACGCTGTATAAAACATAAAAGACATGAACATTTCACACTCATTTGTTTTGGCTGGCTCATTTGTTTGGAGGATACTGAAGGTATTGTAATATGGAATTTCATTTTCTTCCATAACTGAACATAATCATACTTGCAGTAGTGGAAGCACCACATGAAATAGAGAACTTTGATATTTTCCGCACGGTGAGGGCATTGTTATATTTACACAAAAGTATTGGGACGTCTGACCATTACGCCAACACCTTTAGGATCAACCCCATCCAATACCTTTAGGATCAACTGTGCAGGCCAGTCAAGTTCTTCCACACCAAACTCATGCAACCATGTCTTTATGGACCTTGCTTTGTGCACTTGAATGTAACAGGAGGTTTATGTGACTAAAGCATGTGATGGAGCTGTGGGTTAAATCAGAGAATAAAGTCCTGAAGCAGGTGATGGAGTTGTGGGTTAAGTGAGATAATAAAGTCCTGAAGCAGGTGATGGAGTTGTGGGTTAAATCAGATAATAAAGTCCTGAAGCAGGTGATGGAGTTGTGGGTTAAATCAGATAATAAAGTCCTGAAGCAGGTGATGGAGCTGTGGGTTAAGTCAGATAATAAAGTCCTGATGCAGGTGATGGAGCTGTGGGTTAAGTCAGATAATAAAGTCCTGAAGCAGGTGATGGAGTTGTGGGTTAAGTGACATTGTAAAGTCCTGATGCAGGTGATGGAGCTGTGGGTTAAGTCAGATAATAAAGTCCTGGAGCAGGTGATGGAGCTGTGGGTTAAATCAGATAATAAAGTCCTGAAGCAGGTGATGGAGCTGTGGGTTAAATCAGATTATAAAATCCTGAAGCAGGTGATGGAGCTGTGGGTTAAATCATATTATAAAGTCCTGAAGCAGGTGATGTTTAAAGTCTGTAAACAGGCGATGTTTCTGATCAGAGATGTTTCAGTCCTGATTCACTCACCCGGTTTGGCACTTTCGATAGGGAGTCACAAGTCTCCACATATTCCGGACTGTAAATATACACGACTCTGCGTTTAGGGAGATCTCCATAGTTAGAGTCACTCTTGTCACACATTTAAAAACGTGCACTTAAAAGCAATAAAACCAAGAAAACAAAGACATGTAAGGCTCTCGGTGTCCTGAGTATTTTGAACACACTCTCACAGACTTCCTGTAGCACACTGAATTTCACAATAAAAGCATTTTTTTTTTTTACATTAAAAAATATTAACCACTTCGTGTGTGAATCCAAATAGTATTAAATATTCAAAATTGTAACTTGTTACCAGAATCTGTAATATAGTTGTTTATTGATGTTTAAAGACAAAAGTCTGTCATTAAAATTTATTAGCATCCTTTATGCTCAGGGATAATTTGACCCCAGTAATTTAAACCTCCAGAAAATGGTTGAGGTTAAAATTGCTACCCCAGAGTTGTAGGTCATTTAGGTTCGTTTGTTGACTTAAATAGTGCATTAAATAAAGCATATACTATATGGATAAAAGTATTGGGACACATCTTATTTTAGGGTTTGGGCTAGGCCCCCTACTTCCAGTGAAGTTCAATCTTAATGCTTCAGCATGACAAGACATTTTGAACAACGTCATGCTTCCAACTTTGTGGACACAGTTTGGTGAAGAACTTTCTTTTCCAGCATGACTGTGCCCCAGTGCACAAAGTAAGGTCCGTAAAGATGTGGTTGGATGAGTTCAGTGTGGAAGAACTTGACTGGCCCACACAGAGCCCTGACCTCAACCTCATCCAACACTTTTGGGATGGACGGGAACGGAGATTGTGAGCCAGGCCTTCTCGTCCAATATCAGTGCCTGACCTCTTAAATGTTCTACAAAATGAATGGACATAAATTCCCACAGAAACTCTCTGAAATCTTCTGGAAAACCTTCAGAGAAGAGTGGAAGCTCTTATAGCTGCAAGGGGGGCGGGGAGCAAGTCCATATTAAAGTCTATGTATTTGAATGCAATGTCATTAAAGTCCCTGGTATAATGGTCAGCCGTCCCAATACTTTTGTCCATACAATGTATCTTTTGTAGTAGTACTCGAGACTCTTGTTTTGTTGTTTCTACAACGCGCATGCTCTGTGGATCTCCGGGACCCAGACGGTCTGTCGATGTGGCTCTAAAGTCAGTTTTTTAGAGCTGAACTCAAAGTGAAAACAGACAGAATGAAACTTTCAGCTCTAGTCGTGATTTCTCTGCTCAGTTTTGCTGCAGCAGAACAAGAAGAGCGTCTTCCTAATAAGTGTGAAGGTAAGGTAACTTGATTCTCGAGATCGGTGGTAGTTAAGACCTTCACAGATATGTAGATATATGCTTTTATTGTCATTGTACAAATACAATGAGATGTAGTTTGGAACACGCCAGCAAATGTACAGTAGAACATATTTAAAGGCAAATAAGAATAAAATATAAAAGATGCACACTATATATAATGTGTGTACACACCCACATGTATTATTACACTTATGGGTTGGGAAGGTAGACAGTCTGTGGAAGTGCGGTGACAAAAATAAATTTAATGTTGTGTAGCATTGGAATGAGTGCAGGTGAACGGTTCAATCTTAGGGGTTTGTTGGGTCCAGTGAGGGCTGTGAGTTCAGAAGTGTGATGGCTTTTGGATAAAAACTGCTCCTCAGCTGGGTTGTGAGGGCATACAGGGTTCTGTAGCGTCTGTTGGATTCTTACATCCATTAGTTCTCATAATAAATGTGTGTTGTCTCATTCCTTCCTCCCATGTCTGCCCATGTCTGGATTTAGTTTTTTCTCCTAGTTCTTCTACTTAATTATTATTTATTATCTACTTAGTGTGCACTTTAACTTCTTACCTTATTTACTTTTTTACAAGCAACGTGTTCACGATTTTTCTCTTTTTATTCTTTTCAGACTTTCATCCAGTACTTTTATCATTTCCCTACATTGATTTTTCCCTTTATGAACCCCTTTATATAATATTCTATTCTGTTTTCTGAACTTCCAATTTAAATTTTGTGCTCTTTTTTCATTTTGAAAAATATCACACGACAAATTATGAATGATTGTTTACATGCATTTTTTTTCTAGTCTAGCTGGGGAAAAAGACTCAACACTACCAAATTAAATTTGTGTGTGTATTTGGGCAGTATGCAAGTTCTTGACAATAGAGCTGCAGGGAGTGCTGGAAAAGTCTGGCCGCTCCAAAGAAGTGCTGGAGCTTGGAGAGGTGCTGGACACTGGAAAACGCAAACGCAAGATCAAGTACAACACCTCGTAAGTGAAACAGACTGTCAAGAACTAAATAGATTGAATGTGTTTGGTTTCATGTATCACAACATGGGCACTTCATTATATGGGCAAAAGTACTGAGACGCCTGACTATTGCACCAACAGGGACTTTAATGACATCGCATTCAAATACATAAACTTTAATATAGAGGTGGTCCCTCCTTGCAGCTATAAGAGCTTCCACTCTTCTCTGAAGGCTTTCTACAAGATTCTGGAGTTTCTGTGGGAATTTGTGCCCATTCATTTTGTAGAGCCTTTATGAGGTTAGGCACCGATGTTGGAACGAGAAGGCCTGGCTCACATTCTCAGTTCCAGTTCATCCCAAAGGTGTTGGATGAGGTTGAGGTCAGGACTGTGTGGGCTTGTCAAGTTTTTCCACACTGAACTCATCCAACCACGTCTTTATGGAGCTTGCTTTGTGCACTGGGGCACAGTCATGCTGGAATAGAAAATGTTCTTCCCCGAACTGCGTCCACAAAGTCGGAAGAATGTCGTTGTTCAAAATGTCTTGGTGTGATGAAGCATCAAGACTGTCCTTCACTGGAAGTAGGGGGCCTAGCCGAAACCCTGAAAAACGGGTGTGTCCCAATACTTTTGTCCATGTACTGTACTTGTAGTGACGTGTGGGTGATGGAGGACGATGATTTACACAAAGGAACACTAGGTATATGAAACAAAACACGAGGGTCAAATACACAACATACAGAAACCTAGAAACAGAAACAAAACGTCGAATGAGGACGGGTAAACAGTGTAGGAGTCACGGATGATAGACAGAAAGACAAGTGCAAACACAGGGGTATATATACAGATGGCAGAGAAGTGGAAACACCTGGGGAAAGAGCGTGGGACAACAGACAACAGGTGGGACCACTAACAGAATGGAAATCAGGGAAAAAAAGCTACATCATGAGCGCCCACAGCAGAATCAGACCAGAGGGGCCGCTGCAGATACTGACCTCACTCTCATTCACTTTCTGTAACTGCTTAATCTAGAGTTCTGCGTGGGACTTGCTCCCGCAAGTTTCCGTCCCGCTCCCGCAGAAATGTATAATATTTCAACCCGCTCCCGCCCGCATCTGTTATGGTTTGTCCCGCTCCCGCCTGCTGAATCCCGCATGCAAGGCTGGTGCAGTATAGGGTGGGCCGAAAATACCGGACACATTTTAAATGCTATAATATCTTGGCTTATAAAAATTAAATAAGGTACTAAATTTATTTGCTGCCTAACAGACATACATGAATTTATAAAACATAGGCTATATTATGTGGGCACGACTCCTATATGTCTTTTATATAAGGGTAGATTTGGCGAACCAGTTTTCCACAAAAAATTTCAACCAACAACATTTCTAACTAGGCTACAGACCGGAATTAAAAAATATCTAAGTAGTCTCAATAGAAACATTTGAAAATGAGAGAAATCAGACTCCAAGCGGCATCACCCCGCACAATGCAAACATCCGCAGGCTAGGTCACCTACCACGTATGTTGTTCCCCACATAAAAACAAACTCTAAAATGTATTCAGTGCAAATGTATGCATTGCGTGAGTCCAGAGAAGAATGTCTTAGTCCCGCTCCCGCGAACACGTTTCTATTCCCACCCACTCCCGCAAGAAACTCTCAAATGTAGACCCGCGCTGCATGCTTTTCACTCACACCTACAGTCAATATAGAATCCCCAATTCACCTGACGCACCTGTCTTTGGACTGTGGGAGAAACCAGAGAGAAAGAAACCCACGTCAGCGCGAGAAGAACATGTAAACTCCACACACAAAAGGTCAGGACCTGGGTTTAAACCCCCAACCCTAGAGATGTGAGGCACAGCGCTACCCTCTGCACAGGCCCAGATACTGAACAGACCACAAAATTATCAGTAATGTTATTTTGTTCTGAAATATTTTTTATACAGCTTGAAGACTGATGTTATGTATTATTACAAAGCAAAATCTTTTAGGTTTTAGAGGATGTTTACTTTTTAAAGAGCTCAGGTACAATCATTACAGATGAATTAGGCTCACTCTGCCTGATCATTTTTTATCATTTCGTTACACCATCTGTGAAAGACAGACACCCCATTTCCATTGTGTAAACATTTCTAATGGAATTGATTAATACAATAAAATCTGACATACATTAAAATTAAGAATGTTTTTCTTTCCCCAAAAATGTCACCATTCAAAAAATCCAGCAATATCTGCCGCATTACATCTTTCAGTGTAAATAATACAGTGATTGGGGCGGACTGAGCCGCCTGCAGCTGATCAGTGCTGCTCTGTAGATTGTGAACAGATCTATAGTAAAGGAGTACAGGGGAATCATCCACTCTTCCTTCTTCTCTGAGTTCTCTCGGTCTTCAGCTAATCCACTTACTGCTGCTGAGACAGCTTAGCGTCTGCCGCCGAGTTTTTCACAGCTCTGTTTTCCCAGAGACCAAAGCAAGAGACAGATGGGAGGGAGGTTAATACAAGGGAGAGAGACAGAGGGAGAGAGAGAGAATAAGAGTGACAGAAACAGCAATTCAGAGAATTCAAAGAAGCAGAGAAAAAGAGAAGTACAAAAGAGTGAAAGAGGAAGAAAGTTTGAGTACAAGAGAGAGAGAGAAAAGGGTGAGAAAGAGAGAAAAAAGAATGGAAATTGAAGAAATATTCAGAAAGAGAGAATAACAGTAAGAAATATGCAAAGAGGGAGAGAGAGAGAGAGAGAGAGAGAGAGAAAGAGAGAGAGATGATCAAGTGAGAGAGAGTCAGAAAGAGAAAGAAAGAGAATGGCAGGACCAGAGATAACACAGTGCTTCGCCCAGTACAGCCTGCAAGAAGACTCTCTTTTAAAAATAATATCATGCCTTGGCACTGAATCCCTGAATTCACACAGAAAGGGAGCTCTGTTCATGAGATCAGAAAGGAAATACCCCCACCCACACCACCCTGTACCTGCTGAGCAATGACAACAATACCAACAGATACACACATAAACAGCACGAATGGGCCAAATCTGTAGCCTCTTACATTACAAGAACCACACTTACATTTACATTTATGGCATTTAGCAGACGCTTTTATCCAAAGTGACTTCCATTCCATTCCCTAACTACAGGGGACAGTCTCCCTGGAGCAACTGGGGGTT
>JBBJLS010000011.1:285782-305754 GCA_037577275.1 Bryconaethiops microstoma
TGCCTCTCTCTCTCTTTTCTTTCTCTCTCTCTCTCTCTCTCTCTCTCTCTCTGCCTCTCTTTTTTCTTTCTCTCTTTCTCTCTCTCTTCTTTCTCTCTCTCTCGTTTCTTTCTCTCTCTCTTAGTCTTTCTTTCTTTCTCTTTCTGTCTTTTTTTTTCTTTCCTTCTTTCTTACTTACTTTCTCTCTCTCATTTCTGTCTTTTTCTTTCTGTTTCTCCCTCTCTTTCTCGTTTATTTCTCTCTGTCTCTTTTCTCTTTCTCATTTCTTTCTCTTTCACTTCCCTCTCTTTTCTCCCTCTCTCTCTCTCTCTCTCTGCCTGTCTGTCTCTCTCTGTTTCTTTCTCTCTCTTCTCTCTCTCTCATATGGTTTCTCCTCTACACATGAACTATTGATCAGGCCTCTCTCTCTGTTAAACTGGACGGTGTTAAACTCCGGGTCTCTGTTACAGTTTGTGACTGATATTAAAACCTTCAGTCTAAAACCTGTGAGTAGATGTGACAGGCCTGAATCCTGAAACCTCAAGTGAAAATAATTTTTACTTCTATGAAATACTGACTGAAGGCCACCTGCCTCAAGGTCCTTTAATACTAAATCTCAGAACTGCTTCACTATACAGAGCTCCATACAGACCTGCACAGAAAACAGTGTGTTCAAGGATCGCTCTGCTGAACCCCACAGAACAGACTGAAATCAAACACCAAAAAAATGAACCGGTAGCGGAATGTTAATGACTAAACTGTCCCAGAGTAAAGTAGGTTCCTTAAATTTAGGATGAACATTTTCAGGGAAGCAGAACCCTATTATAATTTCTCTTGAGAGCTTGTCTCCGCTCAGCAAAATAATTCATTATAAATTTACAGTGAGTTACTACCTACTAGTTGCATTACTTTCACAGTAACTACTGAACGAGGATTACAGGAAATTACAGTAAAATGCTGACAGTATACTGTGCCTTCACTTTAAATTAAGCGAAAAATAAAATTGAAATAGCTGTAGAATTACACCAACTACTGCTTCTGAATTTACCATTAACATGCACCAGACATAATAGCCTAATGTAAAATACTGTTCGAACTGTAAAGTTGAACTGTAAAACTGTAATTTTGCTGGAGCCAGTGGCTGGACGCTGTGTGCCGCAGTGAATGGAGCTGAAGGGCTGTCTCGATAAGGACGTTGAAAATATGAGAGTCTATTTGCAGGTTGCAGATTTATGGGTCTCCTGTCTGGACAGCGCCTGTTAAAAACAGCGCATCACTTCAGGCCCGAATCTTCAGGGGCTGACACGGGGGTCTTTGATGCGATCGGCTCCAGATCGCTGTTTATAAATGAGGTGCACTGGAAGACTCTGGCAACGACTGAGCGCTTCGCCAGAGGCGTGTGTGTGTTAAACCTAACGCACCTGATGTATCTCGCTATTTGGTTGTGCGCATGCGCAGTCTTTGACTATTGCCCTTCTGTCCATTAAGGTCAGAAATATAAGCACGCAATTGCAGTGTGTGTGTGTGTGTGTGTGTGTGTGTGTGTGTGTGTGAGAGAGAGAGAGAGAGAGAGAGAGAGAGAGTGTGAGTGTGTGCGTGTGTGTGAGATAGAGAGTGTGCGTGTGTGTGTTTGTGTGTGTGTGTGTGAGTGTGTATGTGAGTGTGGGTGTGTGTGTGTGTGTGTGTGTGTGTCGCCGGGTAATTATCCCCAGTATGATATTAATATCTTGCGGTAAAATCGGTTAGTTATTTTTGTTTGGTTTTGTTGTTTATTTTGTTTTTGTTTGTTTGTTTTGGTCTGTCATTTATCTGCTATTTAAAGAAAACTTTTAATTATACAAATATATAAGTAATTATTTGTGCAAAAAACCACATCATGTGCACACTTTTGTTTATTATTTATTTATGTTGGCAGCTGTTCATTAAATAGTCAAATTCTCTGTGTAGTGTTTCTGCTTTAATGTCTTTCCCTCGCATTTACTAAACTTAAGCAGTAATTCCCAGTTAATTCTTGTATACAATATGGCGTGAGTCATTGGGGATGTCTAAGTAGGCTCCTTATTACATAAACATTATGATAAAAGAAAATGAAAAAAATTTTATTATGAAACTTCCCCCCAATACTGTGGAGGTTAAAGGATTAGGGTGTGTGTGTGTGTGTGTGTGTGTGTGTGTGTGTGTGTGCGTGTGTGTGTGTGTGTTTGTTTTAATTTATCTTGAGTGTTTCCGACGTGTCTTTGGCTGAGTAATGTTGCTCGTGCGCGCGGCCACGTGTTTTCATTTCGCAGAGTAAACATTAATCATTGGTTCATTAAGAACAGCCACCAAAGGAAATTGTTTTCGCAGTTGGTGTAATTACAATGAAGAAGTACAGTTTTGAGTGACCAGAACTTTTTAGTAATTTCTCCTGAGAGAGAGAAGTGAGAGAGAGAGAGGGGGGGGGGGGGAGGAGAGAATGAGAAAGAGAGAGAGGGGGGAGAGAGAGGGAGAGAGAGAATACAGAGAAGAGAGAGAGGGAGAGAGGGGGGAAAGAGGGAGAGAGAGAAAGAGAGAGGGGGGGAGGGGGAGAAAGGAAGGAGAGAGAGAAGGCAGAGAAAGGAGAGAAGAGAGCTGCTGCAAGTTCAGCCAAGCCTGTGCAAAATCCATTTGAGAGATTAAACAGGAGAGAGACCCTCCAGTAGCCCAGAATCAGTTTGCTCCATCTTTAGGCTGTCAGGGCGCATGGGTTTCCAGTAAAGCGTGTCATGTGTATCCCACAGACACTAAAACCTATGTTTTGGGTTTCATAAATAAATAGTAACCAAAGAGATGACAGTGTGAACAAGTGGTTTCTATAACTTCATAGTTTGTCTTAGTGGTCTGAGCGGTCTACCAGGTTGCCCAACATCATCAAGCAACTGAAGAGAAAAATATGATGCCAGTTCTTAAGATGGAGCTGGGATTAAGGCGGCTTTGCATACGAACAGTATTGCTAATATACAGTTCTTAACACTAAGATAATTGTTGGAGTATTAGTACTTTTTTTTTTTTTAATTATTGTTGGTAGTAGTAGAAAAAGTAGTAATATCAGGAGAAACCCCTCCTGATCTTCTTCTTTAGGTTATAGGACATAAACCATGTCTTCCTGTACTGGTCGACATGCCTTAACATACACAAAATTATTGTGCCAATTCCTCCCTGGCTTCCTGCTAACTTATTGTGGCCTGTGGGCTAAGGCAGAAGCCCTATCGCCTTTAAAGCCGGCTTGAGCTGAAGTGGATCAGGTTGACTTCTGACTTCTTCTGCCAGACGATGAGTGTGAATTTATGGAAAGCGCAGGATAAATAGTGGAAACCGTATATGCCCTGCTGGAATGGAGATCAGGCCAGACTTACTGCCCAAGACCCCACTTGAGGGGGTGGGGGGCCTGGGGGGTGGGGGGGGGGCAAAAACTCCTGAGAGATCATCCATCCATTGAGTTAAGTAGGCAGCATATAATGAGCAAAGCTTAATTAAAACGCAGCATTAATGAACCGAGCAGAAGCGCAGTTATATAACGAGTGAACCCCACAGCCCATGTCTCTGAGCTCCTCCAGCACCTCCTCACTAACCTTATCTCTCCTCCTCCTGGTATGAAGACTCTATGTTGAAACCCTAGAGCCAATTAATCAGACGATCAGTTAATGTGGATGAGTGTTGGATCGTATTCGCCCATGTTTTCCCCCGGGGCAAATCATAACATGCCCGGAACGCGAGATGGACTGCCCGGCATCTCAGTGTGTCCTACAGAATGATGCAATGACAGTTCGAGGACCAGTAAATTGATGGCATCTTCTTTTTTGGAAAATGTTTCATTTTTAGAGAGTGTGAAATTAGGTGTTAAGATCAATGCAAAAAATGGCTTGAGGTTTTTTTTTTCCCTTCTCCCCCTCGGTGTTGCTCCTTTGCCCTCAGGGTTGCTCAGATTTCAGGCAGTGAGCTAATTGAGCATGGTGACTACCCTCCGAGCGCCCCTCTCTCCAACCGGGCCGGTTTATGCAGCCCTGCTGACTCTGCTGTCAATGTCAAATGCTTGTTAGGACATCATCAATCACCAGCACTTAGGAACAGTCCTGGAACGATAGGGGCAGGTGATAAAGGGACAGAGAGAGAGATGAACCTATGGAGGAAGCACAAACCTTAGGCTTTGAATTGCTGCAGTGTCCTAGAGAAAAAATGAGTGGATGTGTGTATTAATCAGACACTGCTGAACATAGAGAGGCAGTTACACAACTAATGACCAAAAACAACTGCGAGTGGATCTCACACACTGGGCCTAAAGGGTGTGAGGTCGTTCTTTGGCACGGCTGCTTGACTCCTAAAGCTGTGAGCTGACAAAGCAGTATATCACGCCGTAAATGGAAAAGTGGGGTCATTGTTTGTCATGTCTGTGGGCGAGATTTTGCAACCTTCCTGGGTGTCAAGTTCTTGACATATAAATAAATAAAAAGCTGGGGACTTGCAGGGAAGCAGGAGATGGAGTTATTCGCATTTGGCTGTGGAATAGTTACACGCTGTTCTGTTTCCAGGTCAGCATGCATTTCTCACATTCAATCAGTAAATCTGCCACTGAGTTTTCTCATCTAATCTGTGACTTTGGCCTCTTCCCCAGCTTCCTGAAGCTGGCAATCCGTCTTCCATGCTTTATTCATCCTTTGCCATCTGTCAAAAATGCAGATTCCATCAATACTACATTTGTGTACTGGAGCAGTAGGGGAGATGAAAAAGTGCGATTTGAAGTCAATAAAAAGTTCCCCGCTCAGTCTTTGTTTTGTAAATCTGTAAATTGAATTCATAATGTAATTGTGTAATGAATGACAGTATTCTGCAATAACCTATAAATAATACTGTAATTCAAAGGCATAGCAAAATACACTAGATGTTTTAAGGTTTCTTGTCTTTTGACAATCTAGTGTCTCTTCTGAAATCATGTGTATTAAGAGAGTTTTACACTGGATGAAGCAGAAGTACTATATTTGTCACACACACACTGAGCACTCTGAAATTTACCCATACTAACACCTGTAAACACAACACATACACTTAGTTTCTTTCTTATTTTCTTACTCCGTATCTCTGTTTCCTCATTTCTTCTCTGCCTGTCCCCTTAATCTTCCTTGTACGTGCTTCACAGGTTTGAATTTGGGATGGGGGATGACTATAAATGTGATGAATGGTGTTGGGGTTGGGTTAGCGGGCCAGCTGTTCCTCATGCTTTCTGTCATCCCTCACAGAATCTGCCTCCATGTTCACACACTAACTTGCCCTCATCCCTTCTTCATGGGATCCAAGTCCTAAGATGTCGAGTTGAATATGTTTTAAAAGGCTGCATTAGGCTAGACTCTGTGACACAGAACAGACAGAGCGAGGCCCCCCTACTGACAGATTGGTTTCTGATTGGTTGGGATTACTGCCGTAAAATGGTCGACTTCCATTCCTTGGAGCCGGTGGCATGAGTGGGGATGTTTTCAATTGGGGCACAGGTGGTGTGGTCATTGAAAATGGATATCATAATGGTCTCGCTCTCTTCTGGCTTCTTTCATGTGTCCGATAAATCCATCGGTATGGTTTCCTGTTATGATCTGACATCTTTATTTATTAAATTGAATCCCTTCTCCTTTTTATCCTCTCTTGCAGGCCTGATGACATCATGTTCCAATATTACTCCCTTCCCTCCCCATCCCTCTCTCTCCTCTTGCCATTCCTTCTTAGTTTTTTCCCTCATTCTCTCCTCTCTCCTCTTTCACAATCCCCACTTCGCTGGACGTCTCCCCATGACCCCTGCTACCACCTGGATGGGCACCCACGCCACTGCCTGTCTGATTTCATCAATGCTGCCTATGGAGTTCCAGTTCACGCTCAAAGTCTGCTGCAAGGGACAGAAAGGAACATCACTACACTGACAGACCTCCATAATCCCCACAACTTGACATGCTGGACGCCCTCTGATGAGGCACCTGCTGGGAACTGGATCTTTACTGTGCCCCTTGGCCGACGCTTTGAGGTCACGTATGTCAGCTTGCAGTTCTGTCAGCAGGCTGAGCTTATCGAGCCGTTCTCTATCTCTGTCCTGAAGTCAATGGACTATGGTCGCAGCTGGCGCCCCTTACAGTTCTACTCCAGCGACTGCAAGGGGAAATTTGGCCTTCCCGCACAGTCTGTCGCTCTAACCAGGCACCAGGAGACAGAGTCTCTATGTTCAGATCCAAGGCCCTTGCAAAAACACCGTGGAGGGGTCGTTTTAGCCTTTTCCACCCTGGACGGACGCCCCTCTTCAGCTGACTTTGAATACAGTCCCGGGCTTCAGGACTGGGTGACCGCCACCGACATCAGGATAGTCTTCCACCAATCAGGCAAAACAGTTCAGCAAGAAAAGAAGCCAGATGAGGTGGAGGGGTCTCTGACATGGAGCCTTAGATCTAAAGGTGAAGCTGTGACTCGAGGGGAGAAAGAAAGAGGGGGGAATGTTTTGAGGATAGAAGAGAAAGACAGTAGGACAAAGAGCACAGAAAAAAAGAGACCCAGGAAAGAGGGAAAAACAGAAAAAGCATTAAGAAGAAATCGCAACAAGAGCTCCTTGCAAGAAAGCGGACACAACGTGACTCGCAAGCAGACCGAGACTCAAGAAGGCAGAGGTAAAGGCAGAGGCCACAAGAAAAATGTGCCCCACTGGAAGCCGTGCCAGGACGTTGGGTGTGACTGGGCAGTTGAAGGGCGGGGCCGGGGCTTAAAGGGGAGGGAGCTGAGGAGGAGAAGAAATAATGCTGGGAGTGAAAGACTTGGTTCCAGATTCAGGAGCAAGGCCACCCACCATCCAACCCCATCCTCACTCTCAGCCCCACCCAGGCTCCCCCTCGCCCTCTCTGACATTCAGGTGGGCGGCAGGTGCAAATGTAATGGCCATGCCTCCCGCTGTCGCCGTGACAACCAGGGTCAGGCAGTGTGTCAGTGCGAGCATCACACAGCAGGACCTGACTGTGATGTTTGTGAGCCATTCTATTATGATCGCCCATGGCAACGGGCCACACCCACTCAGGCACACCCGTGCGTCCGTGAGTTATGACTGTGTTGTGTGTGTATATGGCCTGGTTTACACCTGGCATTAATATATACGTCTTGGGTGATCCCATGAGGAATGGAAAGAATGAGTAGTATTTTGAGAAACAGGACAGTGAAACACATTATCAGATTAAATATTATTTCTTTATTGATGAAACAAGCCTAATGGTACACCGTCTAGCACAACATTTGCTTGAAAGCACTCCACTAATACTCCAGTGAGTACACACAGCCAGCCGCGTCACGTTTGAGCGTGACCTTCTTCTCCATGTTTTTCATTTGAATTTGCATTGAGTAAAACTACACAGAATACTGAGATCATATACAGTAGATAAAAACAAAAGAGAATGAAAAGCCTAAGAAGGCTACTCCATTGTGTCCGCCCCCACTAGGTGTGCTTGCAGTGACGTCACTCTGCTCAGGAACTCTTAAAGACGTCTTGGGTGGCATACACTCAAAGCATCTTCAGCAGATGTTTGGAACAACTTACCTCATCTCTTCTGTTATTGGGACAACCAGCAAGGTCATAAAGTCCCTGGGCTACAGAGGGGTGGGAAAGGAATAAGAAGAAGCAGCAACATTTAGATGATATGTGGCCACTGGACACACGTTTTGATCTACGTCTAGCAGTCCTCTTATGATCAGATCACTCAAGACATGTTAATACCATGTTTGAACAGGGCCTGTGTGCCTTTAAGTGCACCACTGTGTCTGCTTTCTGTTATTTAACTGTAGGACTATTTGTAAAATATTTCCTCATAATGTTAACATGCAGAATATTCAGCACTTTTGTATCTCTCATGCCAGACATTCCTTTCTTCTACTCATACCTTTGCTCACTAGTCCTCCTTTTCCCCCTCTCTTTCTCTCTCACAGCATGTGAGTGCAATGGCCACTCTACCAAGTGCAGGTTCAGCATGGAGGTGTTCCAGCAGTCTGGCCGGGTCAGTGGAGGAGTGTGTTTGAAGTGCAGGCACCACACAGGAGGACGCCACTGCCAGTTCTGCCAGAATGGATACACACGCGACCACAGCAAGTCGCTCAGTCACCGCAAGGCCTGCCAACGTCAGTCTCTGTGTGTGTTTGATCATGTGTGCAGTGAATGTACTATAAAGTAATCAGAATCAGAATCAGAAAACATTACTGATCCTTGCTTAAAATGGTCAAATAAAACAAATTCCTCATTGACATTGGGACTGTTTTTCTATCATGTATCACTTAGGCTTCAGAAATGTTTCACAGCTGATAGACAGGGTGTATTTTAATACACTTGGTGTTGGTGTGCATTGGGAGCTGGTGTTAGGGCTTGTATGTATAAGAGAAAGGAAGGGTGAGAATATGTGTCTATGTTATGGCTACTCCGCGAGTGCTGGAATGTGCTCTGACATTTGGCCTTTGCTGTCGTGACCGTGGCATGCTTATAGGAACTTTCAATCCTAATATAACTCCAGTTCACGCCGTCTGTGTGCGGCCTTCGCATGCAGACACGTTTGTGTCATGCTCCAGTGTGTTTGCACATAATTTAAAGTGGAAGTCTTATATGAAGGGCTTCCAAATGTATACAACACCTAAAATTGCAGCCACGTATTCAACGAATTTCTGAAGGTGAGAGTAAACTCTTAAATATTTAGGGGTTGAGCTTGATAAAAATATTTAAAAACGTACAAAATCCGATAGATTTATACTGTGTTAATGTTGAGGCTGGCCTGATTATTGGAAAGTGTTTAAATGTTTGTAAGGCCGTCTGAGGTTTGTTTGAATGAGAGCATGCTGAGCTGAAACAGAGCTGCTCAGTTATGTCTGCTGTTTGCTCTCTGCCATGTCATTTGGGTTTCATTAGGAAAACGATACACAGGGGTCGACCACACTAGAGGTGATACTAACAGTTACCTTTTTTATATCCTCTTTGTCCCACTTTCCTTTAGGTGTGTTTACTTTGTGTCTTCATCATTCCTCCGGTTTATTTTTAACTGGGTTCCATCTTGCATGAACTCTCCTCTTCTTCATATTCATACAACTACAGGGCCCAAAAAAAAAAAAACACTTTGCATGTGAACGATTTTTTTTAAATTTTAGATACCCTCACTGTACATTTTTTTTCTCTCTCCTTATCATCTCTTCTCTCGTCCAGCCTGTCAGTGCCATGCACTGGGAGCCGTAGGCCACTGGTGTAACCAGGCCACAGGCCAGTGTCTGTGCAGGGAGGGGGTGACGGGCCAGAGATGTAACCGCTGTGCTCCAGGATACAAACAGGGCCACTCGCCTCTTCGGCCCTGCATTCGTGAGTACCACTGCAGCAGTAAGATGCTGAATGTATGCACTCACATATTCGTCTCCCGCAGATCTTAGAAGTTTAGGCCTCTGTGCTTTGTCCCTGAGCTCTGGGGAAGCGCCACAGAAAAGAGGCTTGAAATTTAACACAGACAGCCTGTTGTGTTTACAAGATTCTATGTTGAACTACAGAAGCAGAGCTTTCCAACAATATGAAACATGTGTGTTCAGATATCGGTGTGTACAGATCAGCTTTTGTTTCTTTAGAGACCACCACACCCCACTGTGACTGCTGACGAGGGAAAATGGTCACAGGGTTAAAAGCAATGGAGGCTTCCAGTAACTGTTTCCTGTTCAGATCAATCTCACAGAATGTTTCGTTCTACATGTCTTTTTTGTCCAGTGTAAAAAAGAACAAAGCACACACATAATGTGGCGATGATGCTGTAATACTTCCCCAAGTCAAAAATATAAAGTCACTTTTAGGCTTGTGGTTCTAAAGGATTTAGGATCTAAAGGATCAAGCTGAATTGTACTAGACTCAAGTATCTGCGTTTAATTTGGTGACCTTTTTTGACTGGATTCAAAATTCAGTCCAATGCCTGTAACTCTACACTCAACAACGTGCTGAGTGAAAAGTAAACAAAAAATAAAAAATAAATAAATAATCCAAAAAAAAAAAAGCTACACTATTATTATATGTGTTTACTCTTAACTCTAGCAGTGCATGTCCTAGTATTTAGCCAGCTAATAGTGGCTCATGATAATGGAAAGTAATCAAAGTTTAGCACTGTGTTTTTCAAGAAGCTTTGAGATGAGGCAGGAATACCGGAACATTTCCTCCGATATGTAAACCTAGCGCTGTAAAAGGGCGACCGCTGATTAGTTATTCTCAACACACCTTAGCATGCTGTTAGCTGTCAAAGAAAGTAGTTAAATGTGCAACTGTGTGGTATGTTTAAAACGTTTTTGTTTGTCTGGTTTTGATAGGGAGAAAGGCATTTTAGAATGAATAATAGAATAACACAAACTAGCTGCCAAAATGATCATTGTGATTATAGCACTGATTCTGGGACAGGTGCAAGAATCCTGTCAATGACTTTACTAAAGATAAACACACTGAGGTTAGCATACAGTGCTAAATCAGTGGAGCAATTGGTTTTCCCAATATATGATCTGTGTCATAATTGCTTTAGAAATGGAGCGTGTTTCACCCAGTAAACAATAGGTGTGTAAATGCAAGGGCTCGGGACCTTCATGGTGTCCTTGAGCCATGTCATTGCCCATCATCAGATAATCACAAATCAGCAGAAATTCTCATTTTCCGGTTCTAGAGGACTTATTTTCCTGAGGAGTTATAGTGTCTAAGAACAGAAAAACATCCACAGCTGTTTACCATAGTTTCCAAATCCCAAGCGGATGAGGTGCTGAGATCAGTGCTGCTTAAAGAGAAGAGCGTACTGAATTACAAGATATGTTTCATCCAGGGTGAATGATGTGGAGGCATTTCTAATCGCCCCTTGATGGAGTAGCAAGATTGTTCAGTGCCACCATCATATACCCACAGTTAGCAGGTCTTAGCCACCACCAATGAAATAATCTCCTAGTCTTGACAGATCATTTATGGTCATCTTTCTAGAGGCAAGCTTCTAAAAGTGTGTGTGTGTGTGTGTAGGGGGGGGGGTGTCACACAACATGGGTGTCTGTTAGCGGACATAACAGAATTTGTATTAGCATACTCCTCCGAGTGTGTTGAACTGTTTAATGACATTGTGTCAGCGGCAGTCACTATTGCTGACACAATGTCATAAAACAGTTCAACACACTAGGAGAAGAACACATACACCCATGCTGGCTAGCATCATGCTGAGGGGCTGAGTAGGGCTGCCTTCTCTCTCGGACTCCCTGGACACAAATGTCTGTGGCATCGCTGAGAAATTAACTTTTGATCTCCTAATGAAAAAAAAACAAAAAACCCAGTATAAAGCCAGTCTTCAGTTGCACAGTGTTCTTCGAGTACTGACAATATTCACAATATGCTCAGAAAACCAGACCACCACACATTATTACTTAAAATAGCTACGCTACCAGTCAAACGTTTTAACTTTTGCTGCTTATCTATTTATTTCATATACTGCAATCTTTTATTCTTGGTAAGCAAAGTTGGTGAGTGAACAACAAAAAAATGAAAATATGCCAGATAAAAGAAGCTTCCTTTATAACATGACAAGAATATGTAACAATGCATGTCTGACATCCTAATAACTGGTTGTGCGGTTATGCAGAGTCAAATTCTAGGCTGTCCTTTAACTTTAAATGCACTAGTTCACTGCGCAGCTCATTAAATATCTAACACTTGTCAGATGATCCACATTATAATTATATTTGGTGTGTTTTTTTTTCCATAGGTCAGGATTACTAAATGAAAATATGACATTTTCAGGCTAATAAAGGTACTCAAACGGTGAACATAGTGTTGTATGTATTTGTTAGCCAAGACCATTGAATGTGTTTTAGTAAATATTTAATGAGTAACATGCAAAAGCAGAAAATCTCAGTGTGTGCAAAAGCTTTTGAGTGATAGTGCAGATATTTACTTAATATGATTTGGAGTGTGAGGGGGTTCCATGAAGTTTTTCAAATTGGAAAGTGTTCTCGGGGACCCCATCCAAATAACTTTTTTTCAGACTAGATGGGGTCCCTGAGAACACCTCTGTGCACACACTATATGGACAAAAGTATTGGGACGGATAGCTACTACACCAACAGGGAGTTTAATGACATTGCATTCATATATATTGCCTTTGAAATGGAGTTGGTTCCCTTTTTGCAGTTCTAACAGCTTCCACTCTTCTCTAAAGGCTTTCCACAAGATTCTGGAGTTTCTGTGGAAATTTGTGCCCCATTCATTCATTCTGTAGAGAATTTATGAGGTCAGACACTGATGTTGGATGAAGCCTCAATACTTTTGTCCAAAGTTTACAAGCAACAAAATTGTACTTTTACTAGAGGGATGGTCAGCAGAGCTTCTGAATGACTTTAGATGTGTATGCTGACATTGACTGCTCTTGTCTTTAATTGAAATAAGTTGTCTAACTCATATTTTGGGTGCCGAGCTCCTGTCCACATGGTGATATGATTTTCTGGATTTCCCAGCTCTTTATTCTGGCCGTGTGATGATCAGCTGCCGAAAATCTTTGAACCCGCCGCTCTGGCACCTGTCGCTCCTCTCTCCAGCCGCGGCACCCGCATAATTCTTCTCGGGTAAAAGGCTCAGTGAAAGACGGACTTGTTTGTTGTTTTACCGGAGCTCAGCTTGGCTGCGTTATTTATAGGCCTCTCCTCTTCTCAGCAGCAGGAAATGCCCTGGTCGTCCATCAGTGTGAAACTGATCCGGGGGCTGTATTATTAGAGTGACACCCGGAGCACCGGCGGGGGGTCTTTATTTTGCATAACGCGACCACCGAGCCGTCTATAAGTGTGCAGAGCATTTCTGGCATGGAAAATCAGAAGCAAGCAATTCTTTTTTACAAGGCCCTTGGTGCTACTAGAAGCAAAGTTTAGGGTCCCAGAGGTGAAAGGACACATTGTAGTTTAAGGGGTCATGAGTAAATGAATAATATGGTAGTTGCGCATCTGTAATGGTTACATGCTCAGGGTGTGGAGCGTGTGGTGACTTGATGCTTGTGCAGTCGGCGTAGGGGAGAAGAGGGATAAGGTGTCACTGCCCCAGTTGTGTCAGAGACATGGGCAAAAGCACAGGGGTGCAGGGGTAATATATGGCTGGCCCAGTGATGTAGACCTTTCATGGGTAAAATGTATGTGTGTGTGCGTGTGTGTGTGTGTGTGTATGTGGGGTTGGGGAGGTCAGAACTCTTGAAGGACCACACGTGTAGAAGCCCATCTGGATGCACGCACACACACACACATACACGCACACACGCACACAGACACACATACACACATACACACATACACACACATATTGACAACCATGCACTTGTCACAGGCAGAAGAATTCCACATGCACTGGGAGTCATGGAGGGAACCACACACATAGCACATATATTCTCATTCTGGCCTTCATGAGAGGACACACATGCTCAGTATGCACTAATGAGCCACCACTGGGATTAGAGAGCTCACACTCACAGTAGAGGTGTGAGAAAGGGGAAAGGCAAAATCAAAGGCACACAAATAAACTTGTCGCTCTTGCTAGGAGCCTCAGTCAGTCTCTCTCTCTGTCCTCTTTCTCTCTTGCAATGTGTCTCTTCTCTCTCTCTCTCTCTTATGTTTCATTTCATTCTTTCTTTCTTTCTTTCTTTCTCTCTCTCTCCTCTCTTTCTCTAATCAGGCATCCCGGAGGCTACTCCACCAACCCCAGTTTACCAGCCTCAGTACAGCAGGGGTGTGTATATTTCTGTTTTACCCTCATATTAGTTCCCTGCACAAACCAAGGAAAGGTCCCATCAGTCTGTTTAGTGAGTTTGAATGCAGTAACAGCTGGTCCTATTCACTGTCAAGTGCTGCCACCTTGTGGACTGATAGTGTAATATAGTTGTTAATGAAACTGGTTTTCTCATAGATGAATGATCATACGCGTCATTGTGATCATTGTTCCCATCCTTCGCTCTCTCTTTCCCCCATCTTTCATACTTAAATATCTCAGGTGAGGAGTGTCACTCTTACTGCCAGCCTGCTCAAGTCAAAGTCAGGATGAATCTAGAGACCTTCTGCCTCAAAGACTATGGTGAGTCTAAGAGATGAACAACTAAATTACTGAAACATTATGTACAATCATTAATGGAATTTCACTTCTGATGACATCTTGTTCTCTCTCTCAGTGCTAAAGGTGCAAGTGAGGGCTAAGGAGCGCTCCGGTCCCTGGTGGCAGTTCACTGTGTGGGTGCAGTCTGTATTTCGGGCCGGATCGTCTCAGGTAAAGAGAGGCCTACAGGCCGCCTGGGTCCCTGATCGCGATCTCGGCTGTGGTTGCCCCGCTCTTCAAGTGGGTAGGACCTTCCTCCTGATTGGCGCAGAGGAAAACAGGAGGAGTTGGGCCCCAGGAGAGAAGCGATTGGTTGCTGATCGTTCCACCATGGCCCTGCAGTGGAGGGAACACTGGAGCCCCAAACTGAGGGGATTTCGTGGGCAGGACAACAGAGGGAAGTGCCCTCCACACACAAACTCCACAACACGAACACAGTCTCACCTTCATGCACATGAGAAGTACATACCACCACATCTTGAAAAAACGCAGGTTGAGACATACCCCTTGCATCACGTTTACCATCAAGCAGCAGTACAATCTGGAGAAATGGTCACACGGTCACACACTGCTGCCCCGGACACACACGGAGACCCCACACACACTGAAGACACGCAAGGACATCTTAGTCAAAACGGAGAACCGTCTGTTCGAAATGTTATACGCAGTGACAGATTCCGCATAGACGTGTCTCTACCAGACACCCAGAATTCCTTACAGGAAACCCAGTATAAGCCCTCGGAAGCTCCTGAAAAGACAAGTCCACTCAATAAGCACCTGGACTTCCACTTCCCAGCCGTTTGCCCCACATGGTCTCCGGAGCCCTCTGTCATATATGAACAGAAAGAAGGAAGTTCAGCAGCAACGGACACAGCAAGTTAAATCACTATGATTAGTTATGCAGTGGGCAGGAAAAACAGACAGTGTGCACAAAAATATGAACAGAACATCCTCTTACTGTTCAAAAACACACGTATCTCCAAAATAGCAACGTTACATGGGAAGGCAATACTATCATAATGCAAATGAATGGAAAACATTTTTATTCCAAGTTATTTTGGAGCATTTCTATCAGTTCTATTCTATTGACAGATGTGCAGTGTTACCACCTTGCTGTGAAAAAAAAAAACAGAAAGAAAAATAAGTGGATATACATGATTTTCTTTGGACAGTTGCAATCTGAGAACCTTGCCTTAAGGTTCTACTTTAGCCTTAAAAGGAACAGAGAACTTGATTTAATTTCTGGGTGAGACACAACTCGCGTACATTGTATTATTATTTTATTCTCTTCCTGCTAGTGTGCCAAAAATGAGTAAACTGTTTTTGCTCATCTGCTTTAAGGATCATGTTTTATACACTGCTGCAGCTGGCAGGCCAGTTTTCGGTGCCTATACAACAACGACAATGTACGGCACCCACTGAAATGTAGTTTAGTGGAACTGAGGTCTGTGATGAGAGGCCACGTGTTTGTTGAATGTTGAGATGATCTGAGAGGAGGTGCAGCGTTTTTAGTTTCTGGGATTAGATATGAGATGTGTAAATCTTTATTCACTCATTCTATATTGCAGTCCGGACACTACCTGTGAAAGATAATGCATTTTCTAAGTCTTATAAACTGTGAAATCTAGGCAGTTTCACTGACCACTAAAGTAGCCATAGCATCTACTGGGTGTCTGTGCCTGACTTTTTGTGATTAAAGATGGAATAAACCACTATTTATTTCATCTGCTACCAGTACCCCAGTACACTTTATATGTATCAGTCCCTAACATACTTAAACATTGGGGTTTATTAAACATGTATTTTGTTCAATTCAGGGTGGACTGTTACAAGCTGTAATTTAACTGATATAAAAATGGAAGAAAAAAAAAAAGGTATTCTCCAACTTGTCATATAGAGCCACTTCCTAAACGTTCTGTGAAAACATGAAATGCTCTATCCGTCACTAAGCAGTTCGCAAAACCGCAGTGACAACTTCCGCACCAAGCCGTCTTTTCACTGCAGCTCGCGGAATGTGTTAATGTCATCGCATAATAACAGGAGACGTACGTCTTTGTTTGAGATCATGATGGGATTCAAAGTTGTAGTGATGTGACACTGAGGCATCCATTGCTGCCAAAACTCATACCACAGCTTTCACACTTCCTAATTCTATGTTGGCCACTGCCGTCACTACTATATATAAACGGTTCTGACCGCAGGCCACTCAAGAAACGCTAAAAATGATTTCATCCACAATAGCACAGCTTCATTTTGGTTTTAGGAATATGTCATTTTACAAAGCTGTTTTGCGAGGACGGGTTAGTCTTATTTCATCTTTTTGATGCTGACTGGCCTTAGAAATATAAGCTTTTACAACGTGAGAGCACTTGTAAAGAAACACGTTTTTCTTGTGGCATATGTAACACACTACCTCACAATAAAAATCAAAATATGCATTTAAATCTGTTTACTATCTATTCATGTTCATTGTGTGTGCGTGTGGTAAATTAAAAGGATATACAGTCTAGATCTGTGATACAGGGGAGAGTACAGATCTATGTGAGCAAGAGGTTCACTATGAGGGAATAAAGAGAAAAAAGAAAGGGCCGATGCACCTGCTGTGTTTGTCTAGGCAGCACCTGTCTCCATTCTGTCTGATATGAAGCTCTCTCAGCAGTAAAAGCGAAAGCTCCTTGCTCCTGGCACTACACACAAACGTCTCCTCAAGTATTACACACATGCATGCATGCTTTTATACTGACATGTTCGCTATTTTGTCTATGAGCCAACTGTGTGTATCATATAACGCATACTTCACACCAGCTGAGCCCCCCGAGCACACACACAAGAGGGGTGCTTTTGGGGTGGGGGGAGTCTTTTTTTTCGTGTGTGTGTGTGTGTGTGTGTGTGTTTGAACAAGCTTGGGTGTATAAGTACAGACTGAGGGACATGTAAGGTTACTGACACACACACTTTGGATGTGTGTGGGATAAACACCATGCCCTGAGCTTTAGGTTTAGTGCCTGGCAAAAAGAATTTTTACGAGTCGCAAAACCTCCAGAGCCAAAAGTTCAACAAGCCCTCCTGCTTTACTCTCTCTTTCTAGTTCTCCTTGCTTTTCTCTGGTCAGGCTGAACACTGACACCACCAGTTAAACCTCAGCGTGCCATGAAGGCTTTCCCACAGTGTTTCAAAAACATACACTCTTGCTCAGACACCCTGTCTTCTGTGCGCACACACACACACACACACACACACACATTGGCCCAAGGAACCAGATACACACGCGGCTTCTGTTAACCCAAGAGTGAGGGGGTCAATCCAGTTGATCCCTAGCATGAATGCCTCTCATACGAACACACTGCTTCCATGGCAACAAGACACCTCCACATTAGCTCCAACAAAAACAGTGCCATCTGTGGCTCACCGTGTCTTAGCGTACAAACTTGGACTTCAAAACGACAAGTGTTGCAGTAATTAATTTTCTCAGATCAAGCCAGGAACAAAAACAAATGTTAAAGAACATGTTGCAAATGCGGACTGCCTTCCAGAAAAAACAGCTCAGTCAGTACAGCAAGTTCAGTGGCTTATCTGAGATGTTCTGCAGTCCCGAAGTAGCGCTTGCAGCCTTTTGCAGCCTTTCTGCACTGTACTCAGCACTTGCAGGAGCTGTTTAACACAGGAGTTTGAAGGCCCATATCCTACATTTTTACTGCATTACTCATTTCACAATTTTCCAAACTTTCTTCATCCCTAAAACAGTTTTTTTGTTTCTGTGCCTTTAAGACTGAAATGTGTCGATTAGCTCTGTTCTGACCGGCTGCTGTATATTGTGCCTCATTAAAAAGGCAGCCTGGACTTAAACACTCATAACCAGCATAATGAGATGCGGTTATACTACAGTAGGCCCAACAGATGGATACATGGAAATATGCTGGTTTTTGTGTCATCAAGAAACAAGTCCAAAATGGGCTCTTTTCCGCTCCTTCATTTCCATATATGGGCTGAAAAATGAATGGTATTTTGCTACGTTGAACTTTATTCCAAACAAAACATGGAAAATTAACATTTTACATTATAGAGATCCTTAACTTTGTATTCTTATTTTATATTCACAGTGTGAATGAGTGCACTGAAAGGTTACAGAACACAGAGACGCAGAGAAGGCAGACACTGTGGCCTACAGTGTTGCTCTACATGAGAATAATGAGGTCTAATTTCACGAGGTAAACCCTGGTTTTTCTATCTGCTGCCATATGATCTCATCCCAGTCGTAACCCTTTGAGCTCTACAAAGGTAAAGCCAGGTCTGTTATGAAATATAGTGTCCCTACAGCTTTTTTTATTTACACTGTCAGCTTTCTCTCTCTCCTTTTCAAATGGTAAATTCCTCTCACCCTGTGCTTGTATTTGGCGTTTTGCTGCTGGATGATTGAATACGGTGCTTCTGATTTACGACACCGACATCTTTTGTTACCGTGGCAATGTCTGGACTGCGTTTCTGCGCACATCTGACACCGAAGGGCTTTTCCCTGTCTGGCTCTGTGGAATGCTGAGAGCAAGAGTGTTTTTTCTGAGTCAGGATTAGGGATCAAAGCTGTAACTGAAGGGCAAAAGGAACGAAAGGCTACGCTGACCAGGTGGTGTGTGTGTGTGTGTGTACGTGAGTGAAAGGCAACACCCAGTTGTATGAACAGAGGTTGATCAGTGCAGATGTTGTTCTGTGCATGCGTATGTGTATGTCCTGCAGAGGCCATTGAAGCATTGGTACATGAAGCACAACCTGGTCTAGTTGAAGCCGAACCGTGGCAGATTGATTTATTTGGATAGTTGGGGGGGGGGAGACTTACATTGAAAAGTTATTGGTGAACAAGGAGTGTTTATGAGCTGCACAAATGCTCTGCGCCACAGTTCTTACCTTCACCCTCTTGGATGACTTCATGAGAGTCATCGCACTGGTTAGAGGAGCCACATAGAAGCTCTAGGCACCTGCTGGCATCTCCTCTGCCTTTTCAATCACTAACCCCTAACCCCACTAACCCCATCAATCCAGTCAATCCAATTTTCATACATTCATCAGTTTTATTTTATAAATAAAATAAATACACAGCATATTTATATCAGTTCAATCAAATAGATAGATTTTAGCCAGATTTTAAGAATTCCCCATGTCTATCTAGACTTCCTCAATCGTACACTGACTACTAGCCTTTAAGGAAGTAAAACATGACACATATGTCTTCTGTGTATCCAATAGTTAAATGCTCCGCTTTATAGATATAATCTGAGGAGACGTCCTTAATTGGGTAGTGTTGCGCTGTATAAACATACAGAATTGTTACATCCCACCTACCACAATGGCTCTCATGGATTTCTACTGGAATCCAACAGTAGGATGCAGCCTACACAGTTTACTCAGGAACATTTCTATGGTTCTTCCTCTAGTTCTTCATTGTTCATGTCCACCAGTTTGGCAGTCAGAGCTTCCGGGAGATTCGGATTCTGGAGGAAGAGGTAAATTACTTGAACCTGTGGAAAGACATATAAAAACTGTTATTATAAAACATTACCCAATCTCTATTCAGCTGCTGCTTCAGATATGTGGAGTAAATTTCACAATTTGTGAGAAGGAATGGTAGCCAGCTGACCTGAATTTCAACCTCTTGAGAGATGTCTACAGGTGGGCCACACTGATTAAGATTGGCCACTGGGGGGCGCAAAAGACTGGGGCCAAATACTGTGGCCAGATTACTGAGAGACATCTTATTCTGCTCCTCCTTCTCTGCAATCCTGATGAGAGAGAGAGAGAGAGAGAGAGTGACAGAGAGAGAGAGAGAGCGAGAGAGAGAGAGAGAGAGAGAGAGAGAGAGAGAGAGAGAGAGAGAGAGAGAGAGAG
>JBBJLS010000011.1:305854-319227 GCA_037577275.1 Bryconaethiops microstoma
TCTCTATCTCAATCTTTCCATTCCTTTGCATTTTTTGCACACTTAACTCTGCTGCTATGCAGTGTGTCAGTACTGTATTCACTCACACTAGTGCTGTTATTGCTCTTGTTGACTGCACTGTATGTTGTGTCTTCCTGTAAGTTATTGTGGTTTTCTGGCAGTCTGTGTTGCAGTCCTGTCCTGCCTGCACTTGTGCAGTCTTGTGGTGTCTCTGGTTTTGTTCTGGTGTTGCACCATGGTTCAGAGGAACGTTGTTTCACTGCGTTACTGTGTACATGGATGAAATGGCAATAAACTCCTACTTGACTACTAGACTCGACTAGGTCCATAAAGTTTGATCGTATTCAGCCTCAAGAGTATTAGTGAGGCTGCATCACAAACTCCAGTCCAACTCATGCCAAACACGTTTGATAGAGCTGCTTCACCCCAGACAACATTTCCACCGCTCCACAGTCCAACGCTAGGGGGCGTCATCGCCCACTAGTTAACACTTGTCATTGGACATGACGGCCTTAGGCTCTTGTGTGGCTGTTCCTGTTGCAAAAATTATGTCTTAACTTAAAAGGTAAGGTAACCTGGTTGCCTTATATATGTGATTTTATTGCACTTCAAATATAAATTGAAAAAGGGTAACAGATTATTGATAACTTACTAACTGAACTTTCCTGAACCAACACTTGCAGGTTACTTTTCTGTTCACTGCAAAAAGTTGATCTAGTATATGGGTTTGGGTTTGGGTGAATGAAAAATTTACTTTTGTGTCCATGTAACACATTTTTTGATTGCATTAACTGTGAAGAAATGCTGTAAATTCTGTGCAGTGAAAACACTGTAATCTTCGGATATAGCTGTATTGGTCATTTCTGGGAGACGCGGTTCTAGTGGTCTTACAGTAATTAGCTGTTATTTGTAAAGTTCACTGGAAAAGGGACGGTCCTGAACAGACCGTCTCTGAATAGTTTGTGGAGTTTCCCAATGTTCCTTGTGGTGATGTATGTTTTCCTTAATGCACTTGTCCTTTTAGAGAAGTTTTGTTTCAACATGTTTCTCCTAAAACAAACGGATGCCCGAATTCGTGTTCCAGTAACTAGTTCATATCTAGAGTATTATAACTGTATAATACAGCTTGGGGCAGCTGGCGGCCTGGTGGTTGGGGAGCATCGTCTGTGCTCAGAATGCCGTGGGTTTGAATCCCAGGACTTATAATGGCACCACAGATTTACCCTTGGGTAGAATACCGTCCCCACACGCTGCTTCCCAGGCTCCTGGTTGTCCACTGCTTCACTTGGTGATTGGGTTAAATGCAGAGAAACAATTTCACATTGTGTGCGGTGCTGAGTTCACGCGTGACTCAAGCGGCCACTTTACAGTATGAGCACTATAAAAGAATCTGCCGTAAGTACTTGATCGTGCTGTGTTTAGACTGTGTATAGTTGAACTCAGTGTTCATCTGAGATGAGTAAAACCAGTCTAACAGCTCGCTACCACATTAAGTTTTTTTTTTAGGTTGAACTGACGTCTAGAGCAAAACACACACGCGTCCGCAGAGGAAGGGGGCAGTGCTTCCTCAAAGGGCATCGACACAGAAGAACAGCTTGAACTTCAGAGCTTCAGACTTGAGGAGGAAAAACAAAGTGAGAAGAGACAGACGGACCTTTTTATTGGCAGGATGATCACATGAGGGGACTCTTGAGGGCTTTAAGGCTGTTTTGGTGTGTGTGTGTGTGTGTGTGTGTGTGTGTAACGAAGATTCTATGGCTTCATGCTGAACGCGACGATGCCGAACGAGACGGGTCCTCCGGATGAGCCGTACCTGGTCGTGCGCGTGTGGGCGTCGGCGGCCGCCTTCCTCGTGCTCTTCGTCTTCAACTTGCTGATCAGCTGGACTATCGTGCGCGAGCCGCGTCTGCGCGGCCACGCGCGCTTCGTGCTCGTCTTCCACCTGCTCGTGTCCGCGTGCGCCTACTTCGCGCTCTGCTTCGCCTTTAACCTGCAGGCGCAGCTACGCGCGCGCCTGCCCGCCGCCTCGTGCGCCGCGCTCGTCGCGGCCCTTACCACGAGCGCCTGCAGCATCCTGCTCACCATCACGACCATGGCTCTGGACCGATACGTCGCCATCTGCTTCCCTCTGCGCTATGGAGTCACCAGCCGGGGCGCGTGGCCGTGGCTGCTGGGCGCGCTCACGTGGGCGCTCGCCGCCGTCATCCCGCTCGCGCTGTGCAGCGATGTGCACGCGAAGGCCCAGAGCCTGGGGGGGCACAGGTGTGACCGCAGGACCCTGAAGATCGGCAGCGTGCACAAGATCCTGCTGATCTCCGCGTGCACGGTCCTCATCCTCTACAGCTACGCGCGCGTGCTGCGCGAAGGTCGCCGCCTGGGCGTGCTGAACCGGCGCAACCGCGCAGCCTGCAGGACCATCGCGCTGCACGGCGCGCAGTTGGCCGTCTACATCCTGCCCAACTTCGTCATCTTCGTACTGCACATCCTAAACAACTACAAGCTCCTCGACCCGACCTCCAAGGAGCGCTTCGCCGTCATCACCTTCGTCTTCTTCAGCCTGGCGCAGTGCGTCGCGCCCGTGGTGTACGGCCTGCGGAAGGAGGAGCTGCTCGAGCAGCTCGTGCACCGCTTCCCCTGCCTGTCCTGCCGTCTCAAGACCCTTCTGGCCTGGACCGTCGGCCTGGTCGGTCCTCACCAGAGACCCCAGCAAAGGTAGGTCTTCAACCACCTGCTCAGACCATAACACGACCACCTGTGGTCCACCTGAGAGCTCTGCTACAGCCGTGTGCACCCAATGACATGTCTTTGTTTTTTTATTACCCGTCTTCTGTACACGGGGCAGCTGGTGGCCCGGTGGTTTGGGAGTTGCCCTGCGATCAGAAGGTCATGGGTTCAAATCCCAGGACTACTAGTGGGGTACCATTGAGCAAAATATCATGCCCACACACTGCTTCCCAGGCCGTTCACTGCTGCTTTTGGTGAATGGGTTAAATACAGAGAAAGAAATTCACATTGTTTACACTGTGTGGTGTGGTGTGTTCACACGTGACCATGAGGGGCCACTTTATTTAGACCAACAGCATCAACAAACGGCCGGTGTGGCTGCAGTCTTTTATTCCAACCAGTCAGGAGCCCACCTGATAGCACTTGGTGCCGGTCTTCAGGTGCTCTTGCTTGTGTAGAATGAAAACCTGCAGCCACACCGGCCCTTGGTGGATAAGATCTGACACCCTGTGAACTACAGCTACATGCGGTTCACTTGTGCAAAGCTACAGTCGTGAGCAAAAGTTTTGGCACCCCTGGTCCAGTGACATGTAGATTTTTATCCTATACGTCCTCTATACAGTGAACACACTTTTGTACATAGGAAATGCGCAGTTACTCTTTATTTGCTGAATTTAATAAGAAATGGCATACAGTACCGTGCAAACAGTCTGAGGCACCTGTGAAAATAAATGCTGTTTAGATGAACGATAAATGGTTTTTTAAAAATTATTACTAAATGTACTAAATGAAATTAAAAAGATAAAACTACAAATAATATAATACAGCTAATAGTGATTTTATGTAGTGCTCTAGTGGAAGCCTAGTGTTAGCAGTAGTTTCCAGCAGAAACCACGTTTGACTCAGTAAATACTTAAAATTAAATCAGGAGCTGCTGGAGGCATCGAGGAGAAAGCTGGAACCAAACCTGTGTTCTCCTCACCAGCTCCCAAAATATCAACTGCTTTTGCACAAACAAAAATCTTTTGTTTTTTGTTTGTGCAAAAGAATAAAAAAAAATTTATTGCTTTTTTGGCTATTTGGAGTTGCTAGCAAAAAGACACATTATCACATGCCCGAAATGATCCAAGCAGCAGCAGTTTTGCTAGAAACTGGACATGGATGGAAGACTAGGGGTTTACTAATGCAGATCGTACGTGGAAATGAGGCCATCTACACTACCTTCCTGACTGACCATTAAGTCCTAAAAGCACTATACTCTATAATAATCAGAAATATTGAGATGTAGAAAGTCAGGAAACTGTAAAATTGAGATGTTTCAAAGAAAAGAACTGCAGGTGACTCTAAAAATGACAGTAGAATAACAAGAATGAATGTGTTGGGTGTGATTGAATCTGAAGGCAGATATTGTGACAAAAATTGTCAGTAGATAATTAAAGTATTCTGTACAGTACTGTGCAACTATGGAAATAGTTTAAATCCGTTTTTCTCAGCATGTGATGCCGTGTTTTGTTTGTGAAAAAAAAGTTAATATTTTGAGTTAATATTAGTTGTTAGTTGTATTAGTTGAGCTAATAAAAGTTATAACTGTACACCAACCAGGTCAACCTATAAGGGAGGAGCTTTTAGTAAAGTGGTCAGGAAGTGTCCACAATGGTAAAAACACCACTGTGCCTGATAGACTCAAAAACAAATGATCATGCCACTGTCTGGTCATTAGTGTTTCTATGGTCATTTGAATGCAGTTTGAATGTAAATATGCACCTACAAAACAGGGTTCCCACCTTAATTAAAGCATGTTTGTTCATCACATGTTCCTTTTTGTAGTGCACCTATGCGGTAGGAGTACCTATTAAAATAGCCAATGACTGTTGGTACAGGGGGGATCTACGTAATAAACTGAACATAAACATAAAGCACTCCTATAAGTCCTTATTTAGCAGTAGATCTTGTGGCCTGTAGTAATAGTAAGTCTAAGGTCACCGAAATGGGAGCATGTTGACAGTGTTATTGCTCTCTGTAATATAACAGCCAGCAAATCCAAATGACTTGTATCATTTCAGTGTAAACATAGGAAAAGTTCCCAGCAGTTATGGTACAGTCTTTGTGAATACAGGAGCAAAACAGAGGGGAGCTGTAATAACAGGGAACGCATTTTTTTTTTTTAAAGTTCCATTTCAGCTGATGCTAATTGGAATTATCTTTCAATAGGAGCTAAAATTAAAAAATGACACTATTTTTGTCTAAAAATTAAGAAGTGGCTTCATCATACGTGCCCCATGTGACTATACAGACGAGGCTCATCATGATGAGGCCGGAGTTTTTCCTATACGTCATACAGACTGTGCCTGTGTGTGTATACATAATCATGTTATTGACACTGACCTTTTGAAGTCATGTGTCACTCCCATAAAACCAAAAGGCTCGATTTACAAAAGTCTGTTTTAAGCAGAACAGTGATGAGATGCTAAATTATTGAAGCAAATGTTACACACATGAATAAACTATCACGACAATGCCTTTCTGAAAAATGACCATCTCTAGCCATACAAAATAAGGATAAAGGATAAATTCCTCCAGCTGTTGCCATTGATGTTGCTTGACAGTTTCAGATACAGGATTTTACAAACCTTTTAGATTTACATTAGAACTCTATTTTCAAAGTATGCAAGATAAAATCAGCATCATAAAAACAGACAGAGAGTTATATTTGACCGTCCGCTCTTGAACAGCAGAACATTTAGATGACAGGAAGAATAGGTAGCAGAAGTTTGGATCTGACTGATATTTCAAACTTACATTTGATGGTTTGTTTCGCAGAACAAAATGTTCAGATGATGGTGGGTTACGGTGCTAAACTGTAAAACCCCTTAGAAATAAATGTTATACAGTAACCCCCCGCTTTTACATTCCAAGAGCACCCGCGTATAGTGAAAAACCGCATTGTTGTGTTATAGTAAAGAAAAATGCCTAAACCCTAAATATACCCCCAAATATGCTCCCAAAACACTTTAATTTTCATGCACGTGCGTTTTTCTGTGGTATGCGCTGTCTTTAAGAAGAACAAAACGAAAAACACGAGAACACTCGAGACGCTCCAAAGGGGAAATTCTGGGCAGCAGCCAATCAGCAGCGAGGAGAAATAAATAGCGTGCTTGGATTGGCTACTTTCAAACCTCCCGCCTCTGAGTACAGCGGTATTTCACCGTCCCAAGACGCGCTTTCTTTATGTTTCTCTCCAAAAGTACCAAAACATTTATAGTTATTTTTAAATTGGAATGTAGCTGAATTTACGTTAATATTTACGTAACAAAATTATAAAATTATATTTCTGTCTAATTTATGCTGTGACGTCTGGGCCTTGTCCGCCACGCCCCCTCGCCCTCGTGCAAGGTTTATGTTAGGGCGCGGTGGATGAGGGGGCGTGGCGGACGAGGCCCTGACGTCAAAAAAGCAAAAAAAAAAAATCTGCTTGAGACTGAAATCGCGTATGCTGATCCGCGTATAAGTGGGGGGTTACTGTATTTCTTTATAGTACCGTTCAAAGATAGATGTACTACCAGTTGGTTCTTTAAAAAATGTTTATGCGTCAGACTGTCATTGGCAGTTATATGTATAAAGTAATTTGGATTTTTGCGTTGGACCGCAGCGCCTTCATCAGTACATCCCTAGTGTTTTCCAGTATGCCTGTATTTAGTCTTTAACTCCTCCACACTTCCCTTCACCCCTATTTATTTTGTAACAGTGGGACTCCCACCCTCCCCCCAACCACAAGACCACAGACCCACATCTAAGAAACTAATCTTAGTGCTGAGCAAAGATATTTTCTTGGTGCATGTTTTGTGATGGCAAGATGATGCTTAAAATATGCTACACTAAATTGCACAAATAATCCTAATCCTACAAAATGTCCTTGCATTTGTTTCAGGGAGAGGAGGATGACAGCAGAGACGCTTTTATCGAGGGAGATGTCACAGACGACTGTATGATCGTCAGGGGCGTTACACACGGAGAATGGACTCCGAATGGAAGCCGCTTAAACGCAGCCAATTAAGATATGTACATGTTCCTAAACTATACTGTGAAATGGTCACAGGACCGAAAGACTATATATATCTATAGCTGAGTTGAAGCTATGTGGAGTAAAGCTGAAGTTCTTCTGGCATTTTAAAGAATTACCTACTTGTACAGTGTTTTTCACACAGCTTAAATGCCTGCACGAGTGTTCCCATCGTTCCCAAGGACAGATTTGCTTGTGAATTTGCATTGCAGTCGGATCAAATCCTAATTTCTCTTTTGTGACTTTTTACAAGAAAGAATAAGATTATTCTTAATTTAAGTTATAGTAACGATTTTATTCTAAGTCATTTTGGAATATTTCTATTGGTTAACCACTGTATTCTGAACATCAGGCATTGCTCTCCGAATTAAGGGATTGAGAGGGACATATGGCACTGTTTTTTTTTCTTTCTTCAATTAAATGATTACACCATAACTGAAAAGTTTCCTGTAGTTTTCTCAAGTTTAACATTTCAAATTTTAACACTTTAACCAGCGAAATGAGCAGAATGCAAACTGATTGGTTCAATGTTCCAGGCTCTAGACAATAGCATAAAAAATAGCTCCAGCAATTGATGTGGGTAATGTGTGCTTTTGCGTCAAGCAGCATTTTAGAGCTTAAACTTTAAACTGAAAAGAAACAAACAAAGGAGCAACTCTGCAAGCCACGACCGCAGCAGTGGAAAAGTTTTTTGCCACAAAGCTGATTTCTGATCGTTCTGAAAATTAAGGAGTGGTTATTAAAATAGGCACCAAAACATTTTAATGTTCATTAAGTTTAGTTTATTTGTAATGACAACATGAACAGTTCCTACAGAACAATCGCTTTCTTTATACAGTCCGACGCATGTTAATGTTTCCTGAAAAAGCTCGTAATCAAGACCTGACTGCATTTTGAACTTCAGGCACTGGCCAAAGATGTGAGATCTTTATATGACAAATGTGTGTCTGTATTTTACTGAGAATAAGGATGCTGTCACGAGAGTCTGTGTTTAAAGCTGACAGGCATTTGACTGATCTGACACACATTTGCTGGTCAGGCATTGTAAGGGAGAAAAAGAACATAACGAACATGCATACAATTCGATAAATGTACAAAAACCTTCACAGATCCTCTGTTGTGTAGGCATTCTTGCACCTGCATAACCAGCAGCTCAATTCAAAGCGCTCTGAATCAAGTCATAATGCAGTGCACTCTCACAAAACAGCATTCGCACTTTGGTATTTGTGAGTATGGCAACCGAGAGTACTTGACACTTCCTGTTAAACCAACACTAAAGACACTTTCTTTTTGTACTTGGAACCGTTATTAAAACTCTGTGATATGAGGTCTAATAACATCCAAACAGATGGGCCTCAAAGCAAATAGGAAACCAAGCCAAATTTTGGGTTGGGTTCACGAATGCATTGAAACGGCTATGAAACAACTGCAGTTTGGTCTCCATAAATCCACATTAGATAATTGTACCAGTAGTAAGAAAAAAAATTATGAGACAGGGTAAAAATAGTTAAGGAGGCATATAAGAAACAGAATGCTGCAAAATAATGGATTTAATTAAAAAAAAAAAAGAAAAAAGAAAGTTTATTTAAGAGTTTTTAGTCTTCCATCAGAATTTGCTTTTCTGGCCACTGGTTAAGAGACCCTCTAAGTCTTCCCTTCTAATAGTATCCTGCACTCACATTACATCTTTTAGTGCAACATTCACAAACATTTAATTTAGTTCCAATCAATTAGCAACATATAAAGTAGTACAATTGACATTAACTGTACAAACTAACTTCTGAGACATTAAAGCACTCTTGTGGTACTATACAGCTCCTTCCACCTACGTTGGCAGCACTGATCCATCTGTACCGCCAGTGGAAATATGAATAGACATAACTGGCTGAGAGAAGATTAGAGTGTGGAATTGATTAACTGAATAGAAGGAGGGTCCGATTTAGTCTTTAGATGCCAAGAGGATGAGGGGTCACCACCGTTCCATTCTCCACCAAAGCTGAAGAAATAGCACGCAAGTTCTTGAAGATGTGCTTGGACGTGCCTGACCTCAGGAACTTGATGTCCTGCATGACTCGGTCATAAGCCTAAAGGAGGAGGTGAGGCAGGAATTAGTGTTAGCCATTGCACAAGAGGTGAAAAACAAGGTGAAAGAAAAAAAAAAATGTTTCACTGGTGTAGGGAGTGTCTAACCACATTTAGGAGGAGACGTAAGAGAGAGAGGGATGAGAAGACACTGACCTCAGTGCACCAGGTTTCACACAGCATCTTCTCATGTTGAGCAGAGGAATGACCCTGACTCAAAGACCTGGAGGCCCTGGGGTAGGAGCACACACAGCCATAATCCACACTTAAGTTTCTCTTCGTATTTTCTACACAGTTTCAACCTGACAGATCATGCTGTTAAACATGATTTGAGGCATTAGTGTGTGCTAAAAGCTATAAAATACATTTGTGTGCGAGACCATGAGGGTAAACATTACCTGGACAACACAACAATCATTGCGTACAAGTCAATGGCACAGTCCGCCACTCTTTTCAGTACAAACTGCTCATCTGTAAAAACACACATACAGACCTTTTCACTGGGAGAAGTCTTCAAGTTGCGAAAAAATATTGCAAGTTAACATGAGATGACACACCTGATAAGGAAGTGCAATCCGATAACATTAGTGAGAGTGAAAAAAATTGAACAAGCCGTTTGCATTGACACAAAACTGCAATAACTGTGTTTCCACAAGTGTTATATGCATGTTTCACATTCAGACGTATATACATGCATTCTACATTCAGACGTCAAAGCACTGGTAATGTGATTCTGAAAGATTGGCATCGTTTCTCATAAGGAACAAACATTATAGTAAAAGGCTTTTACCTCCCCATTGGTTTGCTCTGAGACAGGAACTGTTCTGATAATGCAACTGGCGGGGGCCGTTTTACTGTAAATGCTTTGTTTCTGCATGATGATTCAAATTATTTGAGGGTACATTAGCATTATCTACTCCACAATCCATTTTATTCAATCCAAACACAGATGGTCTAAAAATTAACTTTGTCACCCAGGAGGGCTAAACACCAAACACCTGACTCCAGAAGAGGATAATATACTCACCAATGATCCTCTTGCCATGCTTTAGAAGCAGTTCTTCAATGACTGCTCCAAACTGCTCAACAGCTTTAACGGTCTAGAGGGAGGAAAAGAGAAGTTTTCAAATGATAAGGTCAACAACTTTATAAATGAAGAAGTTATGATCCATTCATTTAGTATTTAAAAAACCTGAAGAGAGATTTTTGTATAAAAAGCAAATCATAAATGAGACCACAAGGGACAACAAATACTATCTCTGATGGCCATTAGCATCCTGTGTTACAACTGCAAAAAATATGAACTGTTTGATTTCTTTTCACACTTACAAAATTTCTCTAAAATTTCTTAAAAGGTGAAATCCATAATAGTACTGTCTCACCAGCTCTCCACCTTGAGCAAGTTCTGGATGAACAGTTCCCTGCAAAGTGAGGCCTGTACCCATGCCTGCCTTTCTATAGTGGGGATAGAGAGGGTGAGAATAAGAGGTTAAATTAAAAAAAAAAAAAAAAAAAGAAGTAATGGTGAGAGAAGTGAGTGTTCTATCTTTGTCACACTTCTATACAGTAAATGCACAATACACATTACAGTCTTCGGGCTGATATCTGACCTCTTGGCCCGCTTGGTAATTTCCCCAGCCAGCAAGCTAGCATTGCCGAATGGACTCTTCAGAGCTTTCTGTAGACTCTTCAGCTGGTTACCAGCAGACTACAAACCAAGAGAAAATAGCCGTTAACTCATTTGCAACATGACGTTAAACAGCTGTTACAGTACTAAACATAACAGGAGTTTATCTATCAGAGATATCGGAGGCTTCAGTTTTTTAGGTTTACAAATGACTCAGCATATAAACTCATTAGGTTTACACTTGACTCAGCATAAACTGTTTTCCTGTTTACAACCTCTGTAGTGCTGCATTTACAACTGCAACAGCCTGACTGTAAGTGTGTGTGTGTTAGGTTTACAACAGCCTGACTGTAAGTGTGTGTGTTAGGTTTACAACAGCCTGACTGTAAGTGTGTGTGTTAGGTTTACAACAACCTGACTGTAAGTGTGTTAGGTTTACAACAGCCTGACTGTAAGTGTGTGTGTTACGTTTTCAACAGCAATATGGGTGTAGACAGTCTAAACAGTAGCAGCTGTCAACAACCACACGTGCCTTCAACCTCAACACAGTTTCTGCAGCACAGGAAATGTGTACCAGCTGCTCATTCATCTTCCTGTCAGCATATCTGTTCCCTGATTACCTGGAAGCCATTAAGAGCCACAAAAAGTCGCAGGATGTCATTGGTGCCTTCAAAAATACGAAAGACTCTCAGATCTCGCAGGACCCTCTCGACGCCAGCATCCTGCACCAAAGCATAAGGAACGATCAGTTCAGACTGTCGAAGCACCTCAAAAGAGGAAGTACAATTAGATTAAAAAATTAAAAAAAAAAAGTATTATTAGTTGTTTCCTGTTATGCACGTTAAAAAGTTATATATATCCATGTATATCCACATACCTATCTATATATCCACCAAACACTGCACAAAACCGAACAACATTTGTGTATGGCATCAGTGCAATATAAACCATAATAACCTTATAATCTGATTAACATTTCCATCTACCCTAAATAAGCAGCAATCACTTAAATGAAAAAAAAGTAAAAGGAAAATAAAAGGGTTTAAGGGACCTTAATTTTATGCTTTATCACACTCTTTTGTTTCAACAGAGAAGAGAGCAGAACTGAGTGTATTGTTTCTGTTGGGACAAAAGCTTCTATCTTCATATTTGTGTTATCTGATCATTTGAAAATGTCAAATGGCCTTCAAACAAAGCTGACATTTTTACAGTGAATGTAACAATACAAATGGCCAAATCCCTACAGAAGAATAATTTTTTACTTCTCTGTCAAATCAGTTTCTTCTTGTATTTTTCATACTTTATTATCTAGTGTATTATTTGGTGGTAGTTAATGTTAGGGCAAATATAAAGCTACTTTGACAGAGTAGGTTTAACTCAGCTATAGCAACCATCACATCCTCCCAAATGTATATTTAGAACACTTACATATAAGCCTTAACTAAGAAGAGCAGTTAGGAAATGGACTTGGACTCCAGCAGGTACATTTATTCCTTCAATATTTATCTTAAATGAATACTGAAACACAAGGTCAAACTGAAACCAACACGACTAAAAATCATGACAGGGCTAGCTGGGTGTGCTGGACGCTGGCATGGTCACGGCTTTCCAAGAAATACGGCGTAATCAACGTAGCATTGCTAGTTCTATCAGTAAACCAACCACACCAGGCAATGCATTATTCAGGACTTCGCTGATAGCACTGATTTGAATTAAATACATGTTGGCAAAGGAGATTTACAGCTCTACACTTTCAGAATCAATTAGAATCAATCAGAATCAGAAAACTTTATTTATCCAGGAGGAAATTGTTTATGTGGTGACTGCCACATCACACAGACACAAAGAGACACAAGACACCAGAGCTGTGTAAAATAAAAGTAAGATAAAATACAATAATACAATAAATAAAATAAGTCTAATATAAGTCTAAATAGAATCTGATATAAAAAAAAATAAAAATTCCAAATAAAATGTATTTAAATCTGAGTAAAAATAAAAATCAGTGGAAACAGCTATAATATGAATAGAAGTGATTATATTGCACATAAGGTGTTACAGTGGCTGTTTCAGCTCAAAATGGGAAACTCCAATAGGCAGGATCTTACAGTATAAAAGTCAACAACCACAGCCTGTTTTGTGTAGGGTCTTAATGGTCACAGGGGATATTTGCTTTTATTTTTCGATTCTGACAGAAAAGTGAGGCAGTTCAAATAGAAAACATACAAAGAGGAACAAGCAATGCCCCATTCTACAAATAAACTAGCTGATTCATCCAGACAGGCTGCTCACTTCTGCCCAAGTTCTGCACACTTCTACAATTTGCAAAGCTGAGAGCAGCTCAGTCAATCTGCTTATTTGACCAAAATTAATTAGCACAGTGCTATACTTTACAGGTAGTATTTAAAACAAAAAATTCAAAGCACGACCCACATTTTCACACTCCGGCGCAACGATGAGTTCAGTGGTTAGCACAGCCAGGGACCTACCTCTGTAACCCACATACGATTCTATGGGGGCTTTTATTATTCAAACGCCTACACTGTTTTTCCACCACCCTCAAGACAAGTGGCTTTTCCACTTCACTGTCTGCAACTGATGTGTGAGGTAATGAAGAGTAAGGGCTTTTGGATCTATTCATTATGAAAGTGTGTCCATGAAAACAATCAACATTTTGGACGACAGCCAGAGTATTTAATATATTCAAAATCTATTAAACAATCCAGTTTACCCATTTAATCTGGAGAAAAAATATATATATTATATACAGTACTGTGCAAAAGTCTTAGGCACCTATGGAAACTGTTTGAATCTGTTTATATCAGCAGTGGGTTTCTTTCTGCCAGCAAAAACCCAAGTGAACATTAGAATAAACTCAAA